>JARQOC010000003.1:690272575-690285842 GCA_033576535.1 Allobates femoralis | reverse complement strand
CCTATGTGACGTAGTTAATTTTGACTTTATTCCCTTCATGACCAAGGAAATACTAGTACCATATTTTCCAGCTTATAAGACTACTTTTTAACCCCTGAAAATCTTCTCAAAAGTCGGAGTTCGTCTTATACGCCGGGTGTCATGTTATACATGTATGTCTTCAAGTCTATCAGAGTGGTATTGCATCTCCCTAACCCGCCCGTATATTCCCACCAGCAGTACCTCTCTCACTGCCTCTCAAATCTCGGTCCTGAGGTCTGCAATGATGAGGTGAGGGGCCCTTTATCGTCATGGTGAGTGTGAGTGAAGCAAGCTGCAGGCATCCGCGGTATGGAAGAAAGAAAGTGGTTCTGTGCCCAGAAAAACATGCCTCTTTCACCCATCTGGCCCGCCCTTGTATTCTATTACATCCTTCTCTACCTCTCCGATCTCGCACACGCGCGCCTGCGCCGCTTCACTGCAGTCCTCAGGAGTGGGATCTGAGAGTCTGAGAAGGAGGTGGTGGGACACAAGGGTGGGCCAGACTGGTGAAAGAGAGCACCACTCTTTCTTCCATACCGCGGATGCCTGAAGCTTGCTTCATTTACACCCACCATCACGGTGAGGCGCCTTGTCACTGCAATCCTCAAGAGCGAGATCTGAGAGGCAGAGAGGAAGGTACCGGTGGTGGGATACAAGGGTGGGCCAGCGGGATGCAATACCACTCTGATAGACTTTGAGACAGGATGGGCTGGACAGGCAAGGGAGAACTGAGCAATCCAAGCAGGATTTGTATACAACAAACAGCCAATCTCCAGTAAGGTACATTACTGGGAACCACAAACTGTACAGTATATCACCAGTATCTGTACCTGTTCATACAATACAGCATACAGTTTAGTTAAGTTTTACCGTATGTGCGTTGGAAGAGGGGTAGTCTTACACGGCGAGTATATTCCAAACTCTATATTTTATGTTCAATCTGTGTTTATTGAAACAGGGAAGGGGATAGGGGACAAGGGTAGCAAAGGGTACATACATTGGAGACAACATATCTCCTCAAATTGAAACAGGGAGGGGGATAGGGTACAGGGGTAGCAAAGGGTACATGTATTGGAGACAACATATCTCCTCAAAACAACAATACAGTGTGATTCATTGTCATCAGGTCAATTTAAACGCCATCAAATTATATCTAGACTGGTACCTTATAATTTCAAACCTGTCAGGAATCGTCTTAAAAAAGAAAAACACACATAATAATGTAAGTAACCATATAGAAGAAAAGAGAGTAATTTTCCGTCATACACCAATAAGGCAACTGTAATCGTTTAGTAGTTTGAAGTATAATTCACCCGTTCCTATATGTCAGAGAACTATCCGGTGAAATCAGAATGAGGGAGGATGTCTATTAATGGATTGTTGATTCTCATCCACCAAATAGATAGCCCTCTGTTTTAAAAGGCTTGTGTTGCAGGAATATAGTAGGGGGAAAGAGTGAGAAAGGAGTAAAAAAAGGGAATAAAAAGTAAAGGGAGAGAAAGAAAGTAGGTTAACAAGTTGAGAGAATAGAGATAAGTATACTGAGAAAGAGAAAGAGGCTCCCCCGCTCCTAAGTTGCCACAGTTCTCATTGAGATCCGAGGTCCTCCAATCGCTTGGAAATCTAGTCTGTCACCTCATTAGGGAACAAGTCTCTACATTTTGGAGTATCCAGGAACATGACCCATAAGCTCCATATCTTTAAGTATCTGTCCCTAGCATCGGTGACTTCCGCCGTCAGCTCCTCCATTCTGTGAATTCTACCCATTTCCTCCAACCACTCTGTCAACGTTGGGGTATGAGATGTCCTCCAGTGCCTTGGAATCACCGCTCTGGCTGCCGCCAAAAAGAATCGGAGTAAGTCACCCTTCTGAGATTTAATAGATCCCGGGAGGACAGAGAGTAAGGCCAATTCCGGGGTCACCGCTAGGTCGTTTCCACTCATAGCCTTGTAGAACTTAAAAACAGAGTCCCAGAATGGTTTAATACTGTTACAATCCCACCATATATGTAGCATTGACCCTCTAGAAGAACTGCACCTCCAGCAACTGTCAGGGGTTGAGGGGAAGGCCGCGTGCAGGTTCACCGGACATTGGTACCATCTCGAGAGAATTTTAAAGTTCCTCTCTTGTGCCAGACATGCCATTGATAATTTATGGGTGAACAGACATGCCTTAGTCCAGTCCTCTCCCGTCAACTCCCCACCCAGCTCGATTTCCCATTTATCAAAATATCTGGGTCTATCTTCAGGATTTTTATGAAGTAATTCTGAATAAATGAAGGAGACTAGATGTGTAGGGGGATTTTCCTGTGAGTACTATTTTCTCAAAGCGGGTTTGCACCGCAGAGAAGTTACCGTCACGTTTAAATTTAGCCATGAATGATTGTAATTGAATCTGCTCCATCCAGGATCCCTCATCATCAGGTCCCATTAGGGTCCTAGCGGGCGCCAATCCTCTTCTCCCAGATATTTGGTACATTCTAGGCTCATCTTCTACCTTCCATTTTAAAAATGAAGTCTTTTGCAATGCCGGGGGGAACAGCGGATTTTTGAAGAGTGGTGTCAGAGGTCCAAGTTTTTTGGCTAGTGACCCCTTTCTAACCTCAAGGTCCCATATTTTTAAAGTCATTGAGATGGAGTGATCTGCAGAATCTATCCTGGGTCTATCAGAAGGTAGTAACCAGGGTAGGTATCTAAGGGGTGTATCTAAGTCGCCCTGTTCTAAGGTTACCCATTGTTTTGTGGTGTGATGGAACTGCCAGTCAAATATTCTTACCAACACAGCCGCCCTGTGGTACAATTTAAAATTAGGTAATCCAGCTCCCCCTCGGAGTTTATGTCTATAAAGGTTGTTAATACCTATCCGCGGCCTGCGTCCTCCCCAGACAAACCTAGTGAGAAGAGCTTTTAAGCTATTGAAGAAACTAGATGGAACATCTAACGGGACTGTCTGGAACAAGAACAGAAATCTCGGTAGTATGTCCATCTTTATCGCATTGATGCGACCAAACCATGAGATGTTTCTTTTGTCATACTTCTGTAAATCGTTAGTCGTTTTCCTTAAAAGTGGGAGGTAATTTAAGTCGTACCATCTACTCGGGTCTTTAGGGACACTGATTCTTAAATATTTCAGTGCTTCTGACTTCCATCTGAATGGAAAATATTCCATCAGATGTGATTTTTCGTTCACCGGGAGGGAGACATCCATGGCCTCAGTTTTAGCTATATTCACCTTGAAGTTACTTAATTTACCGAATTTATCAAATGCTTTCATTATAGAGGGGAAAGAAGTTCTAGGTTGGGTAACACATAAGAGCAGGTCATCCGCAAATAACGCCGCTTTATAGGAATGAGAATTCCAGGTAAGGCCTGTAATGTCAGGGTTTTGCCTAATTGCATTTGCGAGGTGTTCCATTATGATGACATATATTAATGGGGATAGGGGGCACCCCTGACGAGTCCCATTACCAATGGGGAAGGCCGCTGACACAGATCCATTCACTCTAACTTTTGCAGAGGGTCCTCTATATAGAGACATAATCTTGTTTATGAAGCTGTCTCCCAACCCCAACTGCACCAGTGAGGCCCTCATGAACCTCCAACTGACCCGGTCGAAGGCCTTTTCCGCATCAACCGAGAGAAGACACATCGGGATTTTCAAGGCCCTCGACCGGGCCATCAGAAGCCTCAGTTTATTGGTATTGTCTCTGGCCTCTCTCCCCTGGATAAATCCTACTTGATCGTTATGTATAATTTGAGGGAGGAGGGGAGCCAGGCGGTTAGCTAGGATCTTGGAAAATATTTTAACATCAATGTTAATTAAGGAGATAGGTCTGTAATTTGCTGCCTCAGTATGTTCCTTCCCAGGTTTGGGTATAACACTGATGTGTGCCTCTAGTGACTGGGGGACCCAAGGCTCGTCAGGGGAAATTGAATTGAAGACTTTTGTTAAGAAGGGAACAATCAGGGGGCTGAACAGTTTAAAGAATTTGGCTGTATATCCATCTGGGCCAGGACTCTTCCCTCCCGGGGAGCCTTTAATGACCTCGGTTACCTCAGTGTCGGTAAACTCTGAGTCCAATATGTCTGCATCACATGGTTTTATAGATGGTAATGCGGTCTCCTTGATATACTCCCTAATCTTCTCGTCTCTCTGGGTCTGGTCCATGTCGTCATAGTGGCCTTTAATATTGTATAAATGACTATAAAAATCACTAAAAGTCTGGATTATTTCGTCTGGGTTCTGTGTTAAGTCTCCAGTTGGTCGTCTAATTTGAGGAACTCTACCCGGGACGCCTCTGGGGTGTAGCAGTCTTGCAAGTGGTCTACCACATTTGTCGCCATATTCATACACAAACCTATGGAGTCTCTCCTTACCCCGGAGGTATCTCTGATCATTAAGTGTCTCAGGTCGTCCCTGGCAATCACCAGTTCGGCCAAGGTTTGCTGTGATAGGGACTGTTTGTGGGAGCACTCCAAGACTGATATTCTATTAGTCAGAGAATCAATTTTTTGTTGCTTTTCTCTCTTAATTCTAGACCCGTGCTTAATCAAAACCCCTCTAATGACACACTTTAAGGTTTCCCATTGAGTTGGTATAGTGGTGGAATCTCCGGCATGTACGTTGAAAAACTCTGAAATGACATTTTTGATCTCTGCGACGCACATCTCGTCATTAAGGAGATTGTCATTTAACCTCCATGTCCACTGTTTTTTGTGTCCCCCCGGCATCTGCAACTGACAAAATACTGGTGCATGATCCGACATGCAAATCTGGCCTATGGAGGTTGTGACTCGCCAGGTCAGTGTTACCTGACTTACCATTATCATATCAATTCTACTGTAGCTCTGGTGGGCAGTTGAAAAAAAGGTGTAGTCTCTATCATTAGGGTGGAGGGCTCTCCAGACGTCTACCAGGCCCAGGGTCTGCATTTCTCTCTTAACTGCTCCCAGTTTTGCACGTGGAAATCTCCTTCCCCCCGAAGAGCTATCTATTGCCGGATTAAGACTGAAATTAAAATCCCCCCCAACCAACAAAATCCCTTCAGCAAACGCAGCCAATTCCTTAAGGAGAGTTAAGCATTTGTCCAGGGGGTTACTGTTGGGTAAGTACCAATTTGCCACAGTAAAAATGGTAGAATTCACCTTCATTTTCAGAAAGATGTATCTCCCCTCCTGATCTATGACAGAGTCCAGCACGGTATGAGCCAAGGATTTGTGGACTGCTATGGAGACTCCCCGAGAACGTGTCTCTGGATTGGAGCTATGCAGCCAAACGTTGTATCGTCTGCCACCGATGCCAGGGACATGACCCCTCTTGAAATGCGTCTCCTGTAAAAGCAATAACATTACTTTTTGCCTATGCATTTCTTCAATTATCTTATTACGTTTTTGAGGAGTATTAAACCCTTTGACATTAAATGAGCAAATTTTAACTGATCCATTCTGAATATCTTGGATTAAAAAATCTACTGGCACTTCTACTGTTCCAACTGGATATGCCCCCAAGTTACCAGCGGGTTCTATAGGGGCCGCAGGGGAGCTTGAAGAAAAAAGAGAAGGTAAGATAGAGAAAAGATCGAGTTTAGATAGAGATAAGGAGAGTATGGGGTATTTACAGTCTAGGAATTAAAGAAAGAGAACAAAGACCTAGCTATGTAGGCCTCCGTCAGAGAATTAGATGTAAAACCAACTTCTGAATCGCTGGAATGGTAGGGATAATCTAAGCCCTGCACGTGTGTGCTTTGGGAAATCCCTGTTGGGGAAGAACCTTCTATCGAGGAGCCCCCCGTCCCGGGCTATGTATTTAAAGTTACACATATTTGTCATCTTACCATATTAACTCTCTTTCTGTGAGTTCAAGTCAACGTCTATATATGTGTCAGATAAAAGGACCAAAACATCTATTAACTTTTAAATTTCACTTATAAAATAAATGGGTGCCATAAGAATTGCTAATACTTAATCATTCTGTTACCCAAGAGAACCCAGTCTCCGTCCCAGTGAGTAGTATGTGGCAACCCCCCCCTCCCAACTCCTGTGGATAATGCTATACATTCATCTGATCCCAGATGTAAGAATGATGGGAAAAAGGAGGGGAGAGCCCAGGGAGGGGAGGGAGACACATCAGGGAAACAAGAATGGGAGACTGATAGGGTAACATGAGGGTAAGGCAATTTCAACTAACAAGCACAAAATTCTATAAGAGCCAATTTGGAATTAAGGATTAAGAATCCTGTTTAACCAAACAACTATGACTGTGTTTACGGATAACCAACAGGATGTCCATCTAACGTGGAGGTCTCCGGTCTTCATATATCCTCTGTCCTCGACGAGGGACTCCCATCGGCCTCTGGAAACCTCCTGTTGCTCTCAGAGGAAACTCCGGCCATCCAGTAATGGATACTGGTGGCACCTCCAGATCCGAAGTGAACGACTGCACATCTGCAGGTGATCGAAGGATGTACATTCGGCCTCCTTTTCTCACTTGTAATTTAAAGGGGAACCCCCAGCTGTAGCTCAAATCGTGGTCTTTAATCACTTCAAGCAGAGGGCGTAGAGCTCTCCTTTTCTGGAGAGTTAAACTCGATAAGTCCGGTAGAATCGCCAGAGTTTTGTCTCTAAATCTGCAGATCTTTCCATTTCGTATCTTGGCCATAATGGCGTCCTTGATGACGTACCGATGCACCCTGCAAATCACATCTCGGGGCCAATCAGAGTCAGATGGTTTAGGGCCCAAAGCTCTATGTGCTCTGTCGAGTTCAATGGTGTTGGTGGGGGGATCTCCTAGTATACCGTTAAATAGGGCTCTGGAGCACCTCTGGCAAGTCTCTGGATTCCACAATTTCGGGTAAGCCGTGTACACGGATATTATTGCGTCGTCCTCTGTTCTCGCCGTCATCCAGGGCATCAACCAGGTGTGAGATCTGAGTGGACTGTGTTTGGAGCATGATCTGTTGAGATCTACATGTTTCTTCTAAAGCTGTAATGCGATGAGCATGGTCCTGTCCCTGGGAATCGACCCTATTAACTTCACCCCTTAAACAGGATAGTTCACTTCGGTACGCCTGTTCTAGGCGTGCAATGTATGACTCCATGTCCTCCCTTGTAGGGATGGAGGCCATGCGAGCCCTGAGGTCTCCCAGCTCCGTCAGCACACTTGCCCTCTGAATATGATCATCAGGGAGAAACATCACTCCTGCGTTTTGCAGCGTGGGTTGGGATCTGGATCCTCCTGAGCCGGGCCCTGTGGGTCCCAACAGAACCGCAGCAGAATCTGCCACATGGTCGGGGGATTTCAGGGGTGTCACCTCTATTCCCGTCTGGGCTCTTCGGATGTCTGGGGTCTCAGAGTCTCCAGCATGAGAGCCACGAGGGCTCAGTTCCGCCATTTCGTCTCCCTCTATAGGCCCGGCGTTGGCACCCATCCCAGAGGGACCCCCCTCCTCCTCCCGATACCTCTGCTGTGAGCCCGCTGCTTCCTCCGACATCCCGGCTTGTCTGCTGCTTGATCTCCTTGTCTGTACACCCTCCGCTCGGCTGTGCCCCTCACTTGGGTGTCTGTCAGCCCGTCCGGGATGAGAGAGTCCTTGTGCTGCGGCTGCCGCTCTGTTGGGCTCTGCTGCTCCTCCTCCCCTCTGTGCCGCGGCCATTTTAGTGGAGGCGCTTCTGGCGGGAAGTCTGTCTCTTTTGTCAAAAAAATGGTGTAGGGTAGGTCCTGAGGTCCTCTGAGTCGGGAGACTGGTGCCCGATGTTCTCACCGACTTCCCCTTGCTCATGGTGGTCTGTAAAACTCCGGTGGCTGAGGATAAACGGCAGATATAAGTGCCCGGGAGCGGGAGCTAGTAACTCAGCGTCCTCACTCCTCCATAGCCAGGCCACGCCCCCCCCAAAACTCTATATTTTAAGTGGAAAGGTTGGGGGTCGTCTTATACGGGCAGTAATTTTATATGCTGGAAAATGCGGTACATCATTGGTCGTGTCCTGCTCGCATTCTCTCCCCCATATCTCAGCTGAACTATGTAGCCAACACCACTGATGGGATTAGTAATCCAATCGGTGGTGTTAAACCTTTGGATCGCACACTCAGTCACTGACAGTCTGATCCAAAGACCAACGGCAGGGATCGCATTGTTCCCCGCCATGATCGGTGTGTCCTATGATGTGATCACGGGACCTAAATGCTTTACCTGGACAGCCCGGGGTCCGGTAATGTCCCTGGATGCAGTCCTTAATCACTTTCTGTCTGCGATGCCCCAGTGGCGACACCGGCAGCGAGTGTACTGTAGCCCATCCGAACACAGGGGAAGTGATCAGACGGTGGAGCACTGATGCCCTCTAGTGGGCAAAAAAAAATAAAGAAAAAACAATTAAAAAAAAAAAAAAAAATATATATATATATATATATATATATATATATATATATATAAGTTTTCTCCTTCACCTCATTGGGGGACACAGGACGATGGGTTATGCTATTCTGCCACTAGGAGGCGACACTATGGGGAACTGCGCTCTGTCAGGCCAGGACTAAGACACGTTTCTACGTTTTTTTGGGCATAACTCATGAGTACCTGCTTTATTCAGGTTTTTCTACAAGAGTGATGTCGAAGCGGCAGGCTCACCTGGTCTTGGGACAGCCTGCCTGTTTTGTCAACAGATTTGGTCTAGTTTGGTTCCGATGGGCTAACCCGCTCGGTTAAGCGGGATCCAAGGGTTTTTTCTTCCAGTTCCCTTGCTCTTTTTTTCTCGGCTATTCCCACCACTCAGGACTCCACGGGTGCCCTGCTTCTTCTTCTCCACAAGAAGTAAGTTTTTAGACTTGCGGAGCTTACTTCTCTGCTCTATATCTGGTAAAGCACTACATGTTGAGCTTTTACCTTCAGCACTTTCGCAGGATGGGTCTCCTAGTTTCTTCTCTGATAACGGGACCTTGGTGAATTTCAGATGCAGCCCTATGAATGTGTTGCACCTTCTGGTCCTAAACTATCTCCTTTTGTCCCTCTGTTGTGTACAGTTCTGTTTTTATGTTGTGACTATATGGAGTGTCCTTCTTAAGGACCAAGAAGTCAGGATGTTTTCTTAACTCCAGATGCTGGTTGTAAGTTTAGGAGCAATCCTACCTGGGATTATTTTTTCTTTTCCCCTTCATTCCTTTTTCCTAGATTGCATTGGGGTCTTTTCTAGGTCCTACGGTCTTCAGTATTCTCTTTTATTCGGACCCAGGTTAACATTTCTTTACAATAGCAGCATTCATGAAGATTGGCCACTGATCTTATACTCGGGTCTTTTTCTTCCCACCCTTGGGGACAGCTTTGGGACGTCCCATGGTACCCTGTGTCGCCCCAATGAGGTGATAGAGAAAAGAAGATTTTTGTGTATGCACTGTAAAATCTCTTTCTCTGAGCCATCAATGGGGGACACAGCTCCCACCCTTATTTCTTATTTTCTTTTGAGCCAGTTTATCAAGGACTCAGATTGCTTCTCCTACTGCTTTTTGCACAAACTGATCAGTCATACTCTAGCCTGGGGGTGTATGCTGTTGAGGATGAGCTAACTTTTACATTTTATTTATTAGCGTAGCGTTCCTCCTAGTGGCAGCAAAGCATACTATGCATGGTATCCTGTGTTCCCCAATGATGGGGCTCAGAGAAAGAGATTTTATGGTGCATACACAAAAATCTTCTTTTTTTTACCGTCACTTTTATAAATCTTTTTTTGTATGTTCTTAGAAACAAACCTCGTTTTTTCTTGCACTAGTTTATCAGTCTTCAGAAATTCATCCATTACACACTGTTGAGCCCATCACTTCGGTCTTGAGGGTAAGCTTCAGGTCTTCAGGGGAGCCCAGGTTTTCAGGGTAAAATTGATGAAATTTCAGGACCATTTCAAAGCTGAGAGACAATGAGCTATAATACAAGAAAATCGTTCCAGAATTTATTTTATTTTTTTTAAATAAAGTATTTTTTATTTGCAAATATTCAAACAGACGTAGCAGTATACAACCTCTGGCAAAAATTTTGGAATCACCTGGCTCGGAGGATGTTCGTTCAGTTGTTTAATTTTGTAGAACTAAAAGCAGATCACACACATGGCACAAAACTACTTGAAATGACAACTCTCTGCCTTGAAGAAACACTAAAACAAATCTTGCCAAAAAAATATGCTAGCCAGTAACTTATTTTTGTAGACTAAGCAGAGAGAAAAATTATGGAATTATGATAAACAAACAAACAAAACACTCCAATACATTACTTTGTTGCACCACCTCTGGCTTTTATAACAGCTTGCAGTCTCTGATGATGCGTACTGTTTGTCACTCATTAAGTCCATGCCTCAATCTGGCTCCACCAACTTTCTCTGATTGTTGTTGCCAGATCAGCTTTGCAGGTTGGAGCCTTGTTATGGACCATTTTCTTCAACTTCCACCAAAGATTTTCAGTTGGATTGAGATCCGGACAATTTGCAGGCCATGACATTGATCTTATGTGTCTTCTTTCAAGGAATGTTTTCACAGTTTTAGCTCTATGGCATAATGCATTATCATCTTGATAAATGATTTCATCATCCCCAAACATCCTTTGAATTGATGGAATAAGAAAAGTGTCCAAAATATCAATGTAAACTTGGGCATTTATTGAAGATGTAATGACAGCCATCTCCCCAGTGCCTTTACCTGACATGCAGCCCCATATCAATGACTCTGGAAATTTGCATGTTCTCTTCAGGCAGTCATCTTTATAAATCTCATTGGAACGACGCCAAACAAACGTTCCAGCATCATCACCTTGCTCAATGCAGATTCGGGATTCATCACTCAATATGACTTTCATCCAGTCATCCACAGTACACGATTGCTTTTCCTTAGCTCATTGTAACCTTGTTTTTTCCTGTTTAGGTGTTAATGATGGCTTTTGTTTAGCTTTTCTGTATGTAAATCCCATTTTCCTTTAGGCAGTTTCTTAAGCCCCCATCACACTAAGCGAGATCGCTGCTGAGTTACAAGTTTGGTGACGCAATAGCGATCTCGCTATGTTTGACACTTAGCAGCGACCATGCCCCTGCTGTGAGATTGCTGGTCGTGTCAGAGTCGCCAGGACCATTTTTTGGCCGTTGTGATCCCGCTGGGCAGCATGCATCAGTGTGTTTGACAGGGACAACGACCAACAACCTCTATACTACAGGTCTGAGAAACAGGGTCCCAACGACCTCCTGATCATTCCGGATCATTGCTGCGTTGCTGGTGAGATTTGACTGTTTGACATCTCACCAGCGACCACATAGCGACGCACCAATGATCCCTACCAGGTCGTATCGTTGTCGCGATCGCTGGTGCGTCGCCAAGTGTGACGGTACCTTATAGTTCGGTCACAGACATTGACTCCAGTTTCCTCCCATTCGTTCCTCATTTGTTTTGTTGTGCATTTCCTGTTTTGGTGACCTTTAAGTCTCCGGTCTTTAAGAGTTTGATAATCCTCTCCTTTGTTTCAATTGGCATCTCTCGTGTTGGAGCCATGATTCATGTCAGTCCACTTGGTGCAACAGCTCTCTAAGGTGAGATCACTCCTTTTTAGATGCAGACTAACGAGCAGATCTTATTTGATGCAGGTGTTAGTTTTGGGAATGAAAATTTACAGGGTTTTTCCATAATTCTTACCTCAAAATTGAGTGATTCCATACTTTTTCCCCCTGCTTGGTCTACAAAAGTAACCGTTACAGGCTAGCACTTTTTTTCTTCAAGATTTCTTGTTTTTTCAAGGCAGAGAGTTGCTCTTTGAAATAACTTTAGTTTTGTGCCGTGTGTTATCTGCTTTTTTTTCTACAAAATTAAACTACTGAATGGACATCCTCCGGGCCAGGTGATCCCATGAGTTTTGCCAGGGGTTGTATAATGCCGAAGATTCACAATTTTCAAAAACAACCCCGACAGAGATCGAGCAAACCAGCTTCCCACCCACCCTCCCCCAACTCAACGCATCAACAATAAAGTATAAGGATCCAGGTTAATCAAATCACTTCTGATTCCGTGCATAAAAATGTATAAGTATATTCCTACCCTTACTCCTATTGGGTTACTGTCCCAATACTCTGTCTCTTAATAGATGGAAGGACACCAACCCTGGGTAATCTAGCCAACCCCCCAAACATCGTCATACTGATCCAGCTTGCCCCATTTAGTGCAGATGTTACATTCCATGAGAATAATAAAGTTGACTTTATGTACAAATTCTTTCCTTGTTGGGGGACTCTCATCAAGCCAATGTAGGGTGATTATCTTGCGCGTAATATATAGCATTCTCGCAATTGCCAACTTTGCCAATTCAGCCGTCATCAGAGCTCCTACTTGCCCCAAAATGCTTGTCAGTGGGTCTCTGGTCATATTCACACCCATCACACCTTGTATGAGATTTAAAACAACTAACCAGAAAGTTTGCAGTTGAGGGCACGACCAGAGCATATGGACAACATCCGCTTCCTCCATCCTACACCTAGGACGATCCTCCCTCAGTCCTGCTCTACACATCCAATATAGTAGACAGACGGATTGGGGACCGCCAGACCCCTATCTTCCTTGGTATGCTGCAGATACTCTAGTTTGATGTGTGCCTGCCTTCCCTTCCAGATCAAATCCCTGAAGATGGCGTTGATTCTATAGAACCTGTGTTGTGGCAACCACACCCAGAGCTTTATGTAAGACATAGAATAGCTGGTACATAATGATCATTTTTAGCAGGTTTGCCCTTCCTGCCACTGAGAGGTATAGTCTGCACCAAGCCGCAATCTTCTCTCTAAATTTACTCAACAGTGGATTTAAATTTAGTTTATCATAATCCTCTATATTAACTAATATTTGAATTCCAAGATAACAGAATTCCCAGACTACTCGTATCTGAATCAATGGATCCATTTCTACCCTTCCAGGAATTATTACTCAAAAGGGTGACATGCAGCACTTGTCTAACAGGTCCATGCCTCCCACAAAAGGATTATAGTTTATTACACAGACCAGTTTCTGTATGTCACTAGTGACACCCCCTATCTCGACCATCACAGCGGTGTCTGCGTGAAGAGTGGTCAGCATGTACGTGTCTCTTCGGTCATTCCATAAAATGAATTGTTGGGGGACTAAAGATCTTTTCCCTGGCACTGATATTTCATCAGTGACGAATGACTCCACTACCATAGAAGGGGTGTGGGATCCAGTGGAGTCATTACAGGCTACAGACAGTTCAGCTTCAGAAGTGGA
>JARQOC010000003.1:690060575-690272475 GCA_033576535.1 Allobates femoralis | reverse complement strand
CCCCAGTGGTAGTATACAGCAGCCCCAGTGGTAGTATACAGCAGCCCCAGTGGTAGTATACAGCAGCCCAGTGGTAGTATATACAGCAGCCCCAGTGGTAGTATACAGCAGCAGCCCCAGTGGTAGTATACACGCAGCCCCAGTAGTATATACAGCCCCAGTGGTAGTATACACGCAGCCCCAGTAGTATATACCAGCCCCAGTGGTAGTATACAGCCCCAGTGGTAGTATACAGCAGCCCCAGTGGTATATTCAGCCCCAGTGGTAGTATACAGCAGCCCCAGTGGTATATACAGCCCCAGTGGTAGTATACACGCAGCCCCAGTGTATATACAGCCCCAGTGGTATATACAGCCCCAGTGGTAGTATACAGCAGCCCCAGTGGTATATTCAGCCCCAGTGGTAGTATACAGCAGCCCCAGTAGTAGTATACAGCCCCAGTGGTATATATAGCCACAGTGGTGTAAGTATATAAGCCAGTGTGTAACCCAGTGGTAGTATATAGCCCCAGTGGTAGTATACATACAGCCCCAGTAGTAGTATACAGCCCCAGTAGTAGTATACAAGCCCCAGTGGTATTTTCAGCCCCAGTGGTATATTCAGCCCCAGTGGTATATTCAGCCCCAGTGGTATATTCAGCCCCAGTGGTATATTCAGCCCCAGTGGTATATTCAGCCCCAGTGGTATATTATCAGCCCCAGTGGTAGTATACAGCAGCCCCAGTAGTAGTATACAGCCCCAGTGGTAGTATATAGCCACAGTGGTAGTATACAGCCCCAGTGGTAGTATATAGCCCCAGTGGTAGTATACATACAGCCCCAGTAGTAGTATACAGCCCCAGTAGTAGTATACAGCCCCAGTAGTAGTATACAGCAGCCCCAGTGGTATATTCAGCCCCAGTGGTATATTCAGCCCCAGTGGTATATTCAGCCCCAGTGGTATATTCAGCCCCAGTGGTATATTCAGCCCCAGTGGTATATTCAGCCCCAGTGGTATATTCAGCCCCAGTGGTATATTCAGCCCCAGTGGTATATTCAGCCCCAGTGGTATATTCAGCCCCAGTGGTATATTCAGCCCCAGTGGTATATTCAGCCCCAGTGGTATATTCAGCCCCAGTGGTAGTATACAGCAGCCCCAGTAGTAGTATACAGCCCCAGTGGTAGTATATAGCCACAGTGGTAGTATACAGCCCCAGTGGTAGTATATAGCCCCAGTGGTAGTATACATACAGCCCCAGTAGTAGTATACAGCCCCAGTAGTAGTATACAGCCCCAGTAGTAGTATACAGCAGCCCCAGTGGTATATTCAGCCCCAGTGGTATATTCAGCCCCAGTGGTATATTCAGCCCCAGTGGTATATTCAGCCCCAGTGGTATATTCAGCCCCAGTGGTATATTCAGCCCCAGTGGTATATTCAGCCCCAGTGGTAGTATACAGCCCCAGTGGTAGTATACAGCCCCAGTAGTAGTACACATACAGCCCCAGTAGTAGTATACAGCCCCAGTGGTAGTATACAGCAGTCCCAGTGGTGTATATAGCCCCAGTGGTAGTATATAGCCCCAGTGGTAGTATACATACAGCTCCAGTAGTAGTATACAGCCCCAGTGGTAGTATATAGCCCCAGTGGTAGTATATAGCCCCAGTGGTAGTATATAGCCCCAGTGGTAGTACACATACAGCCCCAGTGGTAGTACACATACAGCCCCAGTAGTAGTATACAGCCCCAGTGGTAGTATATAGCCCCAGTGGTAGTATACAGGGCCCCAGCAGGGCCCCCCTCATAATTTGGCGCCCCCACCTCACTTTCTGGGCCCCCCCGCATGCAGCGCTGCGCATATACATTACCTGTCTAGCAGCTGTCACCCTCCGATGGCGGATCGCGGCTCCCGGCTCCGGGCTCCATCTTCCTCGCTGTCTTCCTGCCTTGTGACCGGGGCTCATCGCGATGACGTCATCGCGACGCCGGCCGGTCACCTGACAAGCAGGAAGTCAGCGAGGAAGATGGAGCCCGGAGCCGGGAGCCGCGATCCGCCATCGGAGGGTGACAGCTGCTAGACAGGTAATGTATATGCGCAGCGCTGCATGCGGGGGGGCCCAGAAAGTGAGGTGGGGGCGCCAAACTTTGAGGGGGCCGTATTGACTCGCGTATAAGCCGAGGGGGGGACTTTTCAGCCCAATTTTTGGGCTGAAAAACTCGGCTTATACGCGAGTATATACGGTACTTTAGTTTTGTGCCATGTCTGTGATCTGCTTTTTTTCTACAAAATTAAACTGAATGGACATCCTCCGAGCCAGGTGATTCCATAATTTTTGACAGGGGTTGTAGTATACAAATGCCTACTAGCCAGGCAAAAGTCGAATGGACAAAACTTAATCTCTGAAATGTGGGATAACAAAATATATACCGGAATATTTGCCATTGGGGAAATTCCCAGCCTATATTCTCAGGTAAGAATAGGAATACTGTGTTCCTGCAGTTACATGTTTGCTGTAATGTGGAACTCTGGAGAGAAGTCTTCGGCTACGTTCACACACTGTGCTATTGGTCCGCTTTGTACGGATCCGCTAATTGCAGTGGAATGCAGTGAAAAGCATTGACGTTGGCTGTCTCAGCCAAGTCAATGCATTTTACTATTTGGCATTCACATGCTATGCTTTTCACGGACCCGCTTTTGGGCTGTAAATCGGATGCGTACAAAGAAGTCACATGTTAATTTTGTGGTATTGTTTGCCTGCGCTTTTCACTCGCCTCCTCGCACTTCCCTGGTGATCTCCCCTCATACTGAGGCCACAGGACCTGTTGAGAACCTTGGACAGCACATTGTGACCGAGCAATGTCACTCGATCACATGACCAGGCCGCAGGGTCCTAGATGCAGCGACGCTGCGGCCTCGGGATGAGAGGACATCGCTGGCAGTCACTAGGGGAGCGCAGCAAGGTGAGTAAGTGCAGGCGAAAGGCGCAGCACTTTTCACACACAGAACACTGCGCTTCGTGAGGATCCCTTCTTGGTGCAGTTTTGCACCAAAAACGGGTCCTCACAAAACGCAGCAAAAACACTGTGTGTTAATGTAACCTTCTTTGTCCCTGCCCTCTAAGATGAGATGTTACCAACAGCATGGAGCAGGCCCCTTGATCCCAAATGGGGGCAGCAAAGAGCAGCTTCAGCGTTACACAAAATTTCTGGCTATAGGAACAGTTGTGGGCTTCTCATGTTTACAGCTTATGAGGGCAGGGACAGTAAAAGAATATTTATCACCCCGGAGTACCCTTCTAAGGTAGTATTCACATGGGGCAATGCAGCAGAGTACAGTATTGTGTTCACATAATTAACCATACATGTGTGATGATACAACGGCATTTTGATATTATAGGGGTACTTGGGTGCCACTCACTTCCTCCCAGTGAGGTGGCTGGTGCTGATGATTTGCATTCCCATGTACCTGCTGGGATATATGCACCATCATCAGAAATAGTGCATCTGTCTAAATGAAAAGGCCAGAAATGGGGGTGCAAGAGACCTGCCAATCTTACAAATATCTCAGCAAGTATGTGGGGACAAGACTTTATTGCCTCACTGCGAAAGTGAGCGGCGCTGAATAACTCCTAAATGGAATATCCTTATGCATTTGAGAAGCTTTGCATGTCAGAATAACGCAATTAGAAAAGGAACTTTACTCCTATTACATGTATATGGGACTAAATAAAAATCCTCAATATACAGCTTTTAATTTATTTTTTTTTGTAGTTTTCCACATAATCTCCGTTTAGGGTAAGTGCTCACGATCAGGACACGCTGCGTTTTAGATGCAGTATCATTCCTCTTGCAGAGATTCTAGTGTTCTCTGAGGGAGAATGCGCTGTGAGTGCCCACGATCAGGACTCTGAGCACAGCAGATTTTTGCTGTGTGTTCCTGCTGAGAACACTTGCATCTCCGCCTGAATAAATTGACATGCTGCAGCTCAGGAAGCTATATATCAGATTAAAATGCAGAAGAAAGAAGCACAGCGAGCATGGGATTTCTATAAGGCTGGCTTCACATTAGCGTTCCCCTCCGCAGCGTTTTGCGGAGGGGTCCGCAATGTGTGCGCAGCGGCCACCAGCTCCTATCTTTATAATGGGAGCGCACGGTGCTGCGCTTGACAGCGTGCACGGGTGCACCGTGCACCCATTCACTCCCATATGTGATCTGTGCGCAGGCGGATGCCTGCGCACAGATCACACAGTCTCGTCCGCACCAGGGACGCGACATGTTGCGTCCCTGGTGCGGGCGAGAGTGTGTGATTTGTGCGCAGGCATCTACCTGCGCACAGATCACTCGTGGCGGGCAATGGGAGCGCACGGCGGTCTGCAAGCACCTGCAGACACCGTGCGCTCCATTATAAAGATAGGGGCTGCGGTCTGCATGCAGAGGCTTGCAGATGCCTCCGCAGAACACTGCGGAGGCATCTGCAAATGTGAAGGCAGCCTAAATCCATACACTGTGCTTGTGCGCAGCGTTTTGGACGCAGTGAAAATACACAGCTAACACTGATTGTGGGCACTTACAGACTGGACCAAGGTTACGATTTGTCGTTCCACTTAGAGCTGGAAAGGAGCATTCTTAACTAGCAAAGCTAAGCATTATAGAAAAGTACAACTGAAAATGAACATGAGGCTACAAACGTGTACTTCAGCCATAATGGGCATACAGGGTAAGAACGGCCTGGAGTAGATTGTGTCCAGCATTTTAGCATCTGAACTGTAAATCTCTCCACATTAGCTGCTACATAGAGAAGGAGCATTGGGAACAATTGCTTTGCTCCTGTATAAAATATCTGTTTTTTTTACAATAACAGCATGGTAGAAATCTCATTAATGTGCTGAAAAGAATATCTGAGTTGGTTTCTGTGGATATTAAATTTGTATCATTTTTCCATTGATGGCACACTTTGTTATGCACAGGATGAATTATTGTACTCTGGACAAATTGCCCAACAAATTTTGGGGTCTATTTTATCCTATTTTTTTTTTTTATTTTCACGGCTCAACGGCCCCACAGAACATTCCATCAAAATCTGCTAATCTGCTCTCCAAAACATGGCTTCTTCCCTTCCAAGCCCTGCCATGCGCCCAAATAGTGGTTTTCCTCCACATATAGGGTATTATCGTACTCAGGAAAATTGCCCAACAAATTTTAGGGTACATTTTTTTCCTGTTGACCTGGTGAAATTGAAAAAAAGCTGCTAAAACCAGTCATGGCCACTTTACACACACCAACTTACCTGTCCAACTTCTGACCAACTTACTGGTTGCAGTGAAATCATGGACACATTGTTCCATTTGTACACAGCCACAAAATGGAGCAATGTGTCCATGATTTCACTGCAACCAGTAAGTTGGTCAGAAGTTGGACAGATAAGTTGGTGTGTGTAAAGTGGCCCTCAGAGTTGGTGTCCATTTTGGATGGAGTAGAATTCATGGAAATTGAGGAGTCAGAGTCTGAGTCAGATGTTTGGTTTACTGACTCCACAGCCCTGTCTAAAACCACATGTTTGTGTTAAAAAAAAATAAATAAAAAAAGGCACTCTTTCATTTTCAGGGCTCAATATATGAAGCACCTTGGGGGTTCAAAGTGCTCACGACACATCTAGGTTAAGTCTTGGGGGTTCTAGTTTACAAAATGGGGTCACTTGTGTGGGTTTTTTAACTGTTTAGGCACACAGCGGTTCTCCAATGACAACTTAGTGTTCGCTAATGATTCCAGATACTTTTCCATTTAAAGAGTCTAAGTAAAAGTCCCCTTCAAGCCCATATGTGCTCCAAAACACTGGTTTTCGACTACATATGCGGTATCTGTGTGCTCATGAGAAATTGCACAACAAATTTTAGGGTATGTGCCCACTGGACGTTTTATGGGCTGTTTTTTAGCGTTTTCCGTCGGCTTTTTCCGCTGAGTTTTATGTTAATTTATGTTAATCCTAACCAGCGGTTGGCTTAACATGCTAGTCAATGGATTTTAGAAAACGCTGTGTACATTAGAACGTTTTTTTTTTGTCTCCTTTCCAGGTTCTTCACCGGTTTTCCACCGGTTTTCAAAGATAGAGCAGGTGAATTCTTTTGAGCGTTTTTCCAGCGGTTCCAGCTTACAAGTGCACAAAAAACCGTCTTTAAAACGCTAAGAAAAACCGCCAGAAAACCGCCGATAAAACGCTGTACAAACGCTATAAAACCGCTCAAAAAACGCTCAAAAAACGATGGACACTGCTGAGGTCAGAAAACTCAGTTTCTGCAATTCTACACCGGTTTTCTGACGGTCTGCAATGATGCAGAACCGTCCAGTGGGCACATACCCTTAGGGTCCATTTTCTCCCTGTTGCCCTTGTGAAATTGCAAACTTTGAGGCTACAGTAACATTTGTGGTGGGAAAAGTAACATTTTTATTTTTTCCTTCAACATTGTTTTAGTTGCTGTGAATTACCTGGAGGGTTAATACACTTTTTGAATGTGGCTTTGGCCAGTCTCAGGGGTGCAGTTTTTAGAATGGTGTCACTTTTGGGTGTTTTCTGTCATGTAGACCCCTCAAAGTCACTTCAAATCTTATGTGATGTGTAAAAAAAAATTGGCTTTGTAAATTTCGCTGGGAAAAATAGAAATTGCAGATAAACGTCTAACATCCTAGCCAAGAAAATTTAGTTTCTAAAATTGTGCTGATGTAAAATAGATATGTAAGAAATGTTATTTATTAACTATTTTGTGTGATATAACTCTCTGGTTTAACGCTATAAAAATTGAAAGTTTTAAATTTGCAAATCATTTCCCAAAATTTCCAATTTTTTTTTTTCACAAATGCAAACATTATTGTCCTAATCTTATAATTTTATTGCTGACATGAATAATAATAAATTTTAGTTACATAGCGCCAAAATTTTCTCTTGCACATTACAATTCAGAAAGGACATGTACAGACAGGAACCAGGAAAATTGTAAGCTTGTGAGCACGGAGGAAGGAGAGCCCTGCTCACAAGCTTACAATCTGTAAGGAAATAAGGAAGCCACAATGGTGAATGGTAAAGAGTGCTTCTAATGAACATGAAGTTCAATATGTCAAGAAACAACAGTCTGAGAATCGCTGGGATCCGTTGAAGCATTCCAGAGTTATAACCTCATAAAGTGACACTGGTCAAAATCGGAAAGAATAGCCTAATCATTAGGGCCAAAAACAGTTTGGAGGTGAAGGGGTTAAGATTATCTTGGTACAGGGATGAAAAAGCAGCCTTTAATAATGTTGGCTTTTTAAAATTAATTTCTAATGTTGCAGAACAAAGCGGTCTTCCACTTTTTATGAAGCAGCCTCTTGTGAGCCGTATCTGAAACACGTCTTCAGTACCACCGAGCTCTCCAGCTGTTCACTTCTTTGTTGCTTGGGTGTCGGGCACTCTTCCTTAAGTGACAGTTTTGGTTCAGTAGCTGCATCCTATTTCTGTTTTCCAGTGTGATAACTTTTGAGTACCCCTTCAATGTATGAATGTCATAGTTTGCAATTGACCAGCTTTTTTTTTTTAACTATCTGCTGCTGTTCTCCTGCTATGATGGCCACTTTACACGTCCCTATATCGGCGTCCAACTCTGATAAAAAGTCACGTGGTTCATGCGTTGGCCCCGATATTGTTCATGCGTTGTATGGTTTAAACGTCTAATACGATGCACGAACGATGCCAAAACGGTATCTGGGATCAAATGAGCCTGCTCTCCAACGGCCCGATATTGGATGGACGTTGTGGCTGGATCGTGCTGTGTGAAAGCCCAACAACGATGTGGAGTACAACTTCCCCTATTCTCTCCCATGTTAAATTGGTCGTTCCTGGGTCGGCTGTACAAGGGGGCGTACACATCGTAGTGGCGTTGCCTGCCGATATCGCGCTGTGTAACATCTTTTATGCGATCTTGGAATTCTGCCCAGAAAAAGCGCGCTCCCGCGTCGTTTTATCCAATATCGGACCAACGTTGGGACGTGTAAAGTGGCCATAAGAGCTTTTATCTTGCATAGTGTACAACTTGTTGCCAAGGAGACTGGTCTCAAATCTGACCTTGTATCCATAGTGCTTAGATTCCAAGCTGAGGAGCTAACTTGTGACATACCAGTTAATTCTGTCCAGCTCATTGATTTCTGCACAGCAGTAAGTTGCTCACCTCCATCCCCATTTATCAGCTCTTGACCTGTTATCAGTCCTGCAAAATCACTGTCCCCTGGTCCCCATTTTTCCTTTTTCCTAGAGCAGCACTCCTAATTTCTGTTCCCACTTTCCTGAGCGATACAAATATAGTGATCACAGTGTACACATCAGAGCAAGCACTGACAGACCATTAATGTGTCCACATACCAGAACTGTTACTCAAGGAGGAGTGCTTCTACCACAGCAACAAGAAAGCAACAAATTGGAAAGCTTAGTGCTGCCTAAAATACATTTTGAGAAAAGACGTTACAAACCTTTCTGTTAGCCTGTTATAACAAGCTCAATGTTTTTTCTTGGTAAAGAGGCCAGCATCTTTCTCTTGTTAGAGCAGGTTTCCTCACAAATTGTACAGCACTTAAAGTGAACCTGTCACCTCCATAAAGCCCCCCAGGCTATCACTACCTGTCCCTGCATCTTCCTATTACTACTCTAACTATCCCTTTCTGTGCTAAATATGCCCTGTGACTGTGTAAAAAACGTCATCACTCACTCATTAGTATGTTAATGATCCGGGGGCTACCACTGCTAGCCCCCCTGGGCGTCCTCTCTGTGTCCCTCTTGCCGCCTCCTTCATTGTTTGTCACGCCCCAATGGGCGGGATATTGACATCCAAATGCGCGCCCCCCAGCCTGGCTCACTCCGCTTTGCAGAATGCTGGGTATGATGCCGAATGCGTCATGTGTAACAACATGAGAAGCAGAGGGGTCACAAGAATTGGTGATACAACCCAAAATTGTAGAAAATGTGAAAAAAAAATAATTATATCAATAGATACACAGAATTGAACACATACAACACTGATTACAAAATAAAAACAATTAAAAAGGCCAAAGTAGCCAAGTACACAATGGATCAATAATTGGTCTAAATTAGACCCAAAATTCCACTCCTCCTGGACAAAGGGAATTTGTAACCCCTACATAAGAAAATTACCTCCTATAGAGATCTCTTTCCTTGTAGATATGGGTCACCACTTTTTACTTTCTATTTACGAAAAAAATGTATCTGAGTTATATACGAAAGGGTTAACAGCCTATGGTTTGCAAATATACAAATCTAACCCAAGCATAGTATTGGACAGCATAATTTCCAGTACTCCGCAGCTCATCCACAGAGCTGGGCATTTGTGATGAGCTGATGTACTGTGTTCCATAGAGCATGCGTACTGCCAGCATGAAGTCCGGCTGTGGCGTACCGGAAATGACGCGTTCGGCATCAGAGCACTCTGCAGAGCGGAGCGAGCCAGGTGGGAGAGCGTGCATTTGGATGTCAATATCATACCTGTCGGAGTGTGACAAACAATGAGGGAGGAGGCAAGAAGGACACAGAGAGGACGCCCAGGGGGGCTAGCAATGGTAGCCCCCCTCATCATTAACATATTAATGAGTGGGTAATGACAACGTTTTATTACACAGTCGCAGGGAAAATTTAGCACAGAAAGGGATAGTTAGAGCAGTAATAGGAAGGCGCAGGGACAGGTAGTGATAGCCTGGGGGGCTTTATGGAGATGACAGGTTCCCTTAAAATAGCTGCTAATGGAGGACCATGTGAACAGGTAAGTAAAAAAAAAAAATTACATTTACCCCAAAATTAGACATTAAAGTTTAAAAAAAAAAAATTGTAGCCAATAACTTTTTAACCTAGGTTCTTCGTTTTTGTTTTAGCAAAAACCACATCTGCACACTAAGCTATGCAATAATGAATATCTAGGAAAATGGACTAACAATATACCTAAGGAAATATATATAAAAATTGATACACAGCATATAAAAATGGCTTATCCATAACTGCAATAGCAATGACCATTTGCTTGGGGTTACTTGTGAGGTGTCCATTGTTTAGGCACATCAGGTGCTTTCCAAACACGACATCGTGTCCATGAACGATTGCAGCTAATTTTCCATTAAAGTCAAATGGCGCTCCTTCCCTTCAGAGCCCTGCTGTGCGCCTAGAAAGTGTTTTTTGACCACATATGAGGTATCGGTGTACTCAGGAGAAATTGCACAACACATTTTAGGTTCCTTTTTGTGCTGTTACTTTTCTGAAAATGCAATAATTGAAGCTAAAATAACATTTTTGTTGGAAAAATTAAAATGTTTACTTTTTCCTTCCAGGTTGCTTTAGTACCTGTGGAGCACCTGAAGAGTTAATAATCTTCTTGGATGTGGTTTTGAGTAGCTTGAGGAGTGCAGTTTTTGGAATGGTGTCTCTTGGGGTGTTTTCTGTCATTTAGGCCCCTCAGTCACTTCAAATGTGATGTGGCCCCTAAATTTTGCTGGAAAAATGACAAATTGCTGAGGACCTTTGAACCTTCCTAAATTCCTAACCAAAAAAAAATTGTTTCCAAAATTGTGCTGATGTGAAGTAGACTGTGGGGAATGTTATTTATTAACCATTTTGTGTTACATAACTCTCTGGTTTAACAGAATAAAAATTGTAAAAATTTTTGTAAAATTTCCATTTTTTTTTTTTCACAAACGCAAAAAATATCGTCCTAAATTTACCACCAACATGAAGCCTAATATGTAAGAAAAAAGAGTCGTAGAATCGCTAGGATCCGTTGAAGCGTTCCAGAGTTATTGCCTCAGAAAGGGACACTGGTCAGAATTGCAAAAAATGGCCTGGTCAGGCTGGCCAAAACAGACTGGGGGTGAAGCAGGTAAAGCACCACCACAGTGGTACAATAAAAAAAAAATCACTGTAGTGGTGCTTTAATGGAGTTGAGAGAGGAGAGCGAGCCGCTGGTTCCAGCCCTCTCTGAATTTGAATTGCTTGCATGTCGTGCTACATTTTCCCGGCAGTGCTCCCCTGTTGCACATTCCTGTTATATTGTAAATACTTGGATTTTCCATGAAGCAACAATTCTGGAGAATCTTTCTTCCTTTTTTAATTTTATAAATTGATCTTGGTGTTCTATATGGGAAGTGTGCTCCTCGAGCGATCGTCCGTTCTGTGTGCTGCGTGTACAGATGGACAGGGTTTCAGCAGCAGGAACTTGGGATGAGCACTAAATAAAGCCGGACATGGAGAATGTCAGCAGATTGAGCAGGGTCCTAGCAATGAGGCACCAGCCGTCCTTCGCTACAGTCCTTTGTAGGGCTTTGTTAAACAAACCGTTACAGTAAATGACTAAAACTGCTTTTCTATTATAGATTACCTGGACAATGGGAACAACAAGATGGCAATCCAGCAGGCTGAGAAGCTGCTTAAGAAACATAAAGACCTGCACTGCGCCAAGGTAGGGGAAGTTTTCTTATGCTGTCACCACTATAACTGACCAGTGTTTTTAATAGTAAATTATTTTGGAATTATTGTAAGATCAGGTTTTATCTCCAATTGTCTCTCTCTCTTAGGTCCTCAAAGCAATTGGGTTACAACGAACTGGCAAGCAGGACGAAGCGTTTGTATATGCCCAAGAGGTAGCGGCTCTGGAGCCTACGGACGACAACTCCCTGCAAGCACTTACAATCCTGTACAGGGAAATGCACAGACGTAAGGACATTATGTTGTGAGATTTTCTCTCGCATATCTGTAGGGAGGGTGAGCGTGGTATGGCTCATTCTGCTTTGTTTTTTGGAATTTTTTTTTATTTCTTGTTAGTTATTGTATTAAAGGGAATATGTGACCAGGTTTTTGCTATCCCATCTGAGAGAAGCACGATGTAGTGTAGAGTCAGATTCCAGCAATGTATCACTTACTTGGCTGCATGTTATATTTTATTTTCTAATTTCTGTTCCATCTGCTGCACATACAGCAGTTCTGTGAATGCTGAGCTCTGTATGACCACACCACTGATTAGCAGCTTTCTGTGTACACTGTGCATAGCCAGAAATGGTGGAGTGGGTGCAGTTATACAGAACTCTTGAATATGAAGGTCTACATGTTGGCAAGTTTACTAGTCCTCTAGTTATAGTCTCCTATTGATGAAAACTACAGCAAGCCAGGCAGTAAATAATACATTGCTGGAATCCTCATCTCTGCCCCTACATCAGTGTTACCCACCTCCAGTCCTCAATGGCCACCAACATGTCATGTTTTCAGAATTTTCTTAGCATTGCACAGATGATTAAATTACCTGCACAGGTGGTGATTTCAATATCACCAGTGTCCATACTAAGGAAATCCTGGGCATGCTCAGTGTGGTCCAACAGATCTGACTGGTCGGATCCCACCATTTCCACATCCGGAATCCATTGCAATACATTATTTTTGTGGCTGCATTGGGACGCATCCGGATGCATTAGGATTTTATACTAACTCCAAAATGGCAACATTGTGCAGCAGGGGAGGAGGTCAAAAGGACACAGTGATCCGGATCCACTGAAAAACGTGTACTAATGCATGTGCTTGCGGCCACATTTTAAGTATAGGAACACATGCCTAATCAGGAGGCTTCAGGATTTGGATGGATTACAATGCAAGACCAAAAAATGCAAGTCTGAAACCACCCTAACATTGCAACTCGTCTTTCTGTGTTGACTGCTGTGGTGAAGTCACAACTATAGTGCACATGACCTATGTAGCCAATCACTCTGGTCAGCAGTCTTGTTTAGTCTGACAGCAGTGCTGTTGAACCCAGTGGTTGCATGGTGATACCACTGCAGCCCCTCAATGTCCACATGCAGAAAAGGAGCTGCTGCACCTGAGGAAAGAAAAGGGGACAGCGGAGTATTTGATCAGTTCACAGTAGGGAAGCGTATAAAGAATAGAAAATGAGGAAGAGATTTAATTATGACATAAGAACTGTTCTATACGTTTTACCATGGTGGTGGTGTTTTGTGTTTTTTTTTTTTAGTGTGTGTGTATATAGTATAGTATAATATAAAATTGCTTCCGATTCTCAAGATCACAGAATTTTTTGCAATGATGGCATTTGTTTCCTTTATGTCTGGAGTCGCACACTGCCACAGAAGTCACATGAGGATGTCATCGTACTGCCTTGGACCGGCCACGGATCTACTGACCCGAGTATGAGAGCTTCCTGTATTTTTATGCTGCTGCCACTCTCGGGTCAGAGGAGCTGCCAGCCGGTCCAAGGATTGCAATGTGATCTTCACACGAGTTATATGGCAGTGTGTTGCTCCAGGCTTATACTTCCCATGTTTGTCACAACAATTCACTTCAAACCTGTTACACATTTTAGTATTACAAAAAAGAAAAATATATTATTGTCTATGTGATGTTCCAAGGAAGTACAAGTGGGGTGCCATCACCTTTGTTGTACAAATCTCTAATAGGTCACAGAGAGAGAAGAATTTGGGAATACAAATTGATAACAACCTTCAACACACTCGAAACCGGATTAAATATTTCACATGGATTTATGGGATTCTATGTAAAATGAACGGACATTTGGGGATAGCAGATTCATGCATTTTATATATAAAATCAAAATGCATTTGGAGACAGCTTGCTACACACTGAAATCATAGGACAATGAACTCCTGACACTTCTGTGAACTCTGTCACTTAGTCTGCTCTCCAGAACTTAACTAAGTATTTTATGGTCTCCATGGGTTACTAACCATCCACCTAATACATTGGTTCAGCTTATCTTAGAAATCTGGTTTCTCTGTCCCTACTCCTCCGCCCCTCCCTACCCGACTCTGCTTTGCGTCACCTGTCATATCCACCAGAGCATATAACACTGTTTTGCCATTTTTTTTTCTGTTCTCTTCTTTCCCCTTCCTTTTTTTTTTTTTTTGTCTATTGCTTATGTATAAATGTATGTGTCTTCAGAATTTGTGTCATTATCAGCCTGAAGAAGAGACCTGAGTCGTCTCGAAAGCTTGCTATGTTTACCATCTTTTCAGTTAGCCATTAAAAGGTATCAACCACTGAGGACTCTCAGATTGCAATATATTTTTCTATCTACTGGCTAACACGGTATAAATATTCTTTACCTTATCAAAATGGAGGATACCGGAATGTACCGAATCTTTATGGATTTAAAGACACTTCTGAAGAAACGTGCACAACTGGACAGTGACATATTCTTTCTTTCCAAATGTAAGAAGGAGAATCTGATTCCCAAAGGACTCTGGATTACAAATCCACTTCTGCATACCTATAATACTCAGTATGCACGAAACCTTTGCCACAGGACCTCGGAGAGACTAAGGAACCACCTTTTGCATGTCTGCTACAACATCAAAAGTAACATCCAGGGGGAATTGGAAACACGGAGGAACACACTTACAGAAGCCATGGAACATAATCTACAACAATTTTACCATAAATTACAAACTCGTCTGATTCAGAACAAGGAAAAGAAATTACACAGACTGCGCATCAATTCAGGACTCAATACAAACAAAACAAAGACACATCCTGACAACTGGGACAACTCCTCCTGTCAGAAAGCATCTAATTGTGTTATCAACCTTTCGGATTACAAACCCAACAAGTTGGAACTTTCTGTGCTTTCTAGGGGACTCTCATTTTGTCCTACTAAAGCTCTGGATAAAATTGAACTGTGCAGCGACATGGAGGATTACTTCAGGAGATTACGCCTAAGGGAATTTTTCAGCGACAAAGAGGATTCCGAACTCAACTGGGCCGAAGGAACAAGGATCCCGACAACCAAAAAGAAAAGGTCAGACTGGACTCCTGATCTTAAGCGTAACTCACACTTGAACAACTATATAGACACTTTCAGACATTTGGTAAAATCCACTATTTTAGATACACACAAGAGTCCACCATCCAATGTCAATGCCCAGGAGAGAAGGGCCGTACGGTCCTTGAAAACCAACAAAGAAATCATCATTAAACCTGCAGACAAGGGTGGTGCAATAGTCATGATGAACAAATCTGACTACCTGAAGGAAGCAAACAGACAACTGACGGACACACGTTACTACAAGAAATTGCAGTCTGACCCCACACAGGACTATTACAAGGAATTAAAAAGGCTGGTTTCTTGTCTACCTGACGTATCTGTAAGAGCTGATGACCTTCTACCAGTAAGTCCAAGAACAGGCACATTCTACATGCTTCCCAAAATTCACAAACCAGGAAATCCAGGGAGACCAATCATTTCATGTGTGGGCACCCTCACTGAACAAATTTCTGGGTGGATAGAGGGTGTTCTCAAACCCCTGGTAAAAGAGACACCCAGCTACATTCAGGACACAACTGACCTACTGAATAAACTGTCAGCAATAGGTCCTCTACCAGAAGGAACCATCCTCGCCACCATGGATGTGGAATCTTTGTACAGCAACATCCCACACCAGGATGGATTAAATGCCTGCAAAACCTTCCTGGAGAACACAGGGATTGGTGCTGACTCTGTGGTAGAACTCACAAAATTCATCCTCACGCACAATTACTTTAGATTTGATGACAACATATATTTACAGGAGACTGGCACAGCAATGGGGAGCAAAATGGCACCACAATATGCAAACCTTTTCATGGCCAAGCTTGAAGGTGACTTTTTATCCTCTTGCCCTATCAGGCCTCTGGCCTACTACCGCTATATTGATGACATCTTGATCATCTGGACGGAGTCTGAGCAACAGCTGAAGACGTTCCACGAACACTTTAATCAATTTCACCCCACCATTAACTTAACACTCAACTACTCCTGCACTGAAGTCAGCTTTCTGGACACCATCATTAAGCTACAGAACAATGAAATGGAGACATCCTTGTACCGGAAACCAATTGACCGTCCAACATATCTCCGATGGGACAGCTTTCATCCAAAGCACATAAAAAACACTATTGTGTACAGCCAGGCCATCAGATACAATCGGATATGTTCCAACCCTACAGACAGAGACAGTCACCTTGAGGACCTCAGAAAGACCTTTTTGAACCAGGGCTACCATCCAAGAACAATCGAGAACTAGATTACAAGAGCCACCAGAATATCAAGGAATCATCTCCTACATTACAAAACTAGAGAAGAGAACAACAGAGTTCCTCTTGTAGTCACCTACAATCCAAGTCTGGAGGTGCTAAGAGGAGCTGCACGGAAACTGCAACCACTCCTACAAAAAGATGCCCGACTAAAATCAATATTTCCGGATCCCCCACTCTTGTGTTTTAGACAACCTCCGAATCTAAAAAACATCATTGTGAGAAGCGCCCTGTCCTCTCCAGCAGCAACAGGAACCTTTCCCTGCAACCAGAGAAAGTGCAAAACCTGTCCATCTATAATGACAACGGACAAGATAAGGATTCCTGGGACAGATCAGGACTACAAGATCCCAGGTAACTTCAGCTGCACTACAAGCAATGTGGTGTATTTAATCATATGTACCAAATGCCCAACAGGTGGCATGTACGTAGGTGAGACCGGATTACAATTCAGAACAAGAATGAATTCTCATCGCCACTCAATAAAAGAAAAGCGTATGGATCTACCTGTAGCAAAGCATTTTTGCAGCTCTGAGCACAACACTGAATCCGATATGAGGCTGCTCATCTTAAAGAGTGACTTCAAATCTCAGAGAGAGAGAAGAATTTGGGAATACAAATTGATAACAACCTTCAACACACTCGAAACCGGATTAAATATTTCACATGGATTTATGGGATTCTATGTAAAATGAACGGACATTTGGGGATAGCAGATTCATGCATTTTATATATAAAATGAAAGTGCATTTGGAGACAGCTTGCTACACACTGAAATCATAGGACAATGAACTCCTGACACTTCTGTGAACTCTGTCACTTAGTCTGCTCTCCAGAACTTAACTAAGTATTTTATGGTCTCCATGGGTTATTAACCATCCACCTAATACATTGGTTCAGCTTATCTTAGAAATCTGGTTTCTCTGTCCCTACTCCTCCGCCCCTCCCTACCCGACTCTGCTTTGCGTCACCTGTCATATCCACCAGAGCATATAACACTGTTTTGCCATTTTATTTTCTGTTCTCTTCTTTCCCCTTCTTTTTTTTTTTTTTTTTTGTCTATTGCTTATGTATAAATGTATGTATCTTCAGAATTTGTGTCATTATCAGCCTGAAGAAGAGACCTGAGTCGTCTCGAAAGCTTGCTATGTTTACCATCTTTTCAGTTAGCCATTAAAAGGTATCAACCACTGAGGACTCTCAGATTGCAATATATTTTTCTAATAGGTCACAATAATACATTTATGGGGCTTTGCTGTATGTCCTTATGGCTCAGTTATTTTAGCTTGTTCATTACTGACTGAAGAAAACAAAAAATGTGACACATTTTAATTCAGGAATATTCCAGGCACTAAGTCATCTTGTGTTACATAAAAGGAATTTTACAACCTTAATACAATAATTAAAGGGACATTGTCAGTATGATACTAATAATACCCTTGAATAGTGCCTAGGCAGACCTTTTAAAAACATGTGAAACCATTATTGTGTACTTTCTAGTTTCCATGTTTTCAGCATTTTCATACCCTCCAGGGAGCTGCTGCATTAGTCCTCTCCATTATATTTCCAACCGAATAGTCCAGTTGCTGTGTATCATTTAAATATCCACACCCATCCAGGCTTGTGTTCACTCCATCATCTCTGTGCTGGGAGGGGGGAGGTGTTTTGTGCTGCAGCCAGTAAGATTTCTATTATATGAAGGTTGGTTTTCCTGCAGACATGTAATGTGTGCATCTGCTGAGCAAAAGATCAAATGTTCTTATAATCCCATAGGAATATCTCAGACTTCACACACTACACATATGTCTCATAAATACAATTACATGAAGAGCGGCAGCTAAATCCCCCTCCTCCCCCTCCCTTCTGTCTGCTGTGAATGAGTCACACAACAGACAGATCAGAGAGGAGGCAGGACAGTGTCATGATGCATGAATATTCAATCATTGAGTGGGAGTGGGCAGCAGAGAAATCACTGAGTGACAGAGGGAATCAATCTTATATTTTGAAGTTTACAGAGGATAGGAGGGAAATATAAATAATAGAAATACATGAATAGAGAGCTTAGAGAAAGGAACTAGAAAATGATAGCAGTTACACATGGATTTTTAGCCTGACAGTTTCCACTACATTTCTTTACTATAAAACAGTCTGACTGGGTTTTTAATTGCTGGTACAACAAATGTTCTGTATAATCAGTGAAAATGAACGGTTTGTTTCACCAAAACAGCCAACAATTGTACTTCATGGCAGAAATCAACCATTTCTGTAGACTTTAATCCAATGTCTATAAGATCCATAACTCTCTTCAAAGATGTCATGTCTCTGTGGTAATGTTTGCTGTGATAGGGGAGACAAAGCGCGGACCGTAGTACACCTTTCTTTCCTGAAATTCAAAGCTTCATATAAGGAACATAAAATATTCATGTACATCAGTCCACCCTGCTGAAGGGGAAATCCCGCTTGTAAGGGGTTTCGGTACTTTGCACAAGTCTTGTAAATTATTAGTTTTGACTCTGGAGCTTGTACACCGTTTTATTTCCTGAAGTAAAACTAAATTTGCTCTCCCCACTAAAGTAAAAGGCTATGTTTAAAGGGAGTAAACCTTTAATTTCCTTAATTCGTTTAAGTAACCACTTGTTTTAAAAAAGCTCCAACAATTGACGTGTTGATTCTTTATACGCGCATGCTTTCTCCCATAGGCCCCGTCATAACCGCTGGAATTACGCATCGCTGTTCAGACAATGCGCACTTCCAGCGCGTATAATGATCATGTGGTATGCACGTCACGTATCACATGATTGCTACCGGCCAATCACAGATCTGGAAGGTCCTGGCAGCACAGTAGATGTGGATGTCTCTGGGCTCCCGGTAACCTGGAACAGCCAGCAGAGAGGTAAGTATTCAATTGTTTTATTTTTAATACCTTTTTGATAACTTTTATTTAGCTTTCGCAGTGTATATTAATACACTGCAAAAGCCAAAATGGCTGTCACACAGGGGAGGATCACAGGATTCTTCCTCCTTGTGTGACATCACTTCCCTCCTGCGCTTTTGGGGGAGAAATGTGGCCGTAAAAAAAGTGGTGCACCGTGTTTTTTTTACCTGCGCTAAATAGCGCGGCCGCATTACGCAGCAAAAAACGCGCGCCTAGCCTTAATGAGATTTTGGAAGAGTTTCTCTTGTTGCAGTTGTTAAAATGGAGAGTACCTGATGATTTGGAGAGAATCTTATTAGGAGCTGCTTCAAAGAAGTGACACTTTTCAAAACAAATCAGAAAGTCAATTAAATGACTGAACATATTACCAGCAAAGTGGTGGTGTAAGGCCACGTGCACATGTTGAGCATTTGGTGAGGTTTTTCACCTCCGTATGTGTAGCCAATACTTGGGAGTGAAACAAGAGGAAAAGTATAATGGAAACATGTCACCTCTTCTGTATTTTCACTATTGTCCATGACAGCACCACATGAGTGAGAGGATTCGTCCCTCCAAGACAGGAAACCTACTAAAATAAATGGACGGTACCTCTCCTTCGCATCAGTATGGTTTCCTGTCCTGGAGCAGAGGAAACTCACTCGTGGCTGTGTCATGGGAGGGTGACGTTCCTATAAAACAGATCTGTAAGGCCGCTACATGGTCATCCCCTTCTATGTTTCTCTGGCACTATTGACTGCATCTTTCTTCTACAACTGATCTATCCTTTGGGAGAAGGGTTTTACAAGCAGTGATCCCTCCCTAGGTGCTGGTTTCTCTATTGTAGTCTCTCATGTGGTGCTGTCATGGGCGATGGGGAAAAATCTAAATTTCTTACCGGTAATGGGATTTTCATGAGCCCATGACAGCACTCATAGTTTCCCCCCCAATTGCGTATTCACGGTTGTTTTCACAGGTTAGTGTTAACGTTATGGGTGTTCGGTGAAGGTGCATTAACTAATTGTCTCCTGGTCCTCTCTGGCTCTGTAAAACTACTGATGCGGAGGAGAAGTGCCACCCTTTGATTTTAGTGGATTTTGTTGTCCTGGAGTGGCAGATCCTCTCTCTCAGATGGTGCTGCTGGTTTTGGCTACAAATACTAAGGTAAAAAAAACTCACCAATTACTCAATATGTGCACAAGAACTAATGGAAATTAATAGGAAGAGTCTTTCAAGTGGCTTTAAAGTTATTGATATACATTCAATCAATTTTTTTAACCCCTTCATGACCTACTTTCTAGTATGTCCTAGGGCGCATCCCTGCCTTTCATGCAGGATCATATTCGCATCTTTCCCTGCTCATATTGTATGATCTAATCTGAGATCTGCCAGCGTCTATTAATCAGTGAAATCCCGTCGGTCTGTCAGCAGAATGTAACATGTGGCGACAAAGAGCACGTCATTCCCCACACCCATCAGTGGCCCCATAACATAATCGCAGAGCACCGATAAGTTGGCATGACAGCCAGGGGTCTGCACTCTCATTACAATTCACCTGCGAGCTGGCATTCATAGGAAGTCGTGAGTTGCTGATGCATTTGCTCTGTACAGCTCAAGCTATCGCTTGGTCACAGCTTCAAGTCCCCTGAGGTGACAAGTAAAAACTGTAAAGTGAAAAAGTATTTAAAAGTATGAAAACAATAACGGAACACAAGTTCAAATCACCCCTTTTTTTTTTGCCCTATTGAAAATAAAACAAAGTACACACATTTGGTATCACTGCATTCACAATGTTCGATCTGTCAAAATATAAAATAACCAAATTGGTTAACGGCGTAACGAATAAAAAATTATAAACGTTAGAATTCATTTTCTCCTCCCATCCACCACAACAGCACATAGGAGGTTGCCTCCCGACCATAATAGGGGCAGGAACACAGAGGTTAAATAGCTCCTCCCACCTCATATCACCAGTGATTTCTGTCCCTATTGGGCATGAAGAGGTCTCCTGAGGCTGTGGGGCCGGCGACAGTCGTCATATCCTATCCTGCTTGGCAGCGGATCGATCAGACCTGGTGCTCCTTCCTCCCAGATCCGCTCCTGCTGCAGGAGGAGCAGGACCGCACCGCTCTCCTGCTCCTCCGGGTAACGCTGAGCCGTGCAGTCGGGCCGTAGTCCTCCCGGGGCTCTGTGGTCTCTTCCCTCCCTCCAGGTGGTTTTGTGACCGGATGGGACGTCGGACGCCGGAGCGTGTCACTTCCGGTTGGCAGGCCGGCCGGCTTGCACGTCAGTTCCGGTTTCCGGGCGTCCGGCCTCGCTGCGATGGTGGCCGCTGGGGATTCTGGTGAGTAAGACGATAGGCATCGGGTGCCATCTTGAGTGCATGGCCAGGGTTTCCTTCCCATATAAGGACCCCTGGTGGGACCATCCATGGTAAGACCTCATTTTTTCTTTCTTTTTCTTCAAACCTGTCTCAGGCTGCCCAGATGGATGTGGTCCCTGCCTCAGCCCCCGTAAGTCCCGGGTATGAGGTCCCTGTAGCCCCCAACCCTCTCTTAAGGCTATTTCTCATTCCTTCTCTCCCTGTCATGTTTTACAGGGAGAAAATAGGATCAGACACAGAAACAGAAACTTAAGTCCCAGCCCAGCAAATGTGGTGTCTGTAACAAGAAATTGTCTTCTTCCCATAAGAAGCTTCTGTGTCTGGACTTTACTGACAGGGTCATGAGGGATGAAACCGTCCCTAATGGACGAGCTTAAGGGTCTCATTAAATAGGAAGTCAGATCCTCCCTCGCCTCTGTGTCACAAGCCCCTCCTGTTACCCCTTCTAAAATGAGGAAGATCGCCTTTGATGATTCGGCTCCTGAGGTTTCTGACTCGGGGTCAGAAGGCGGCTTGTTAGAAGTCTCTGAAACTCCCCTGGAGGATGAGGTACCAGCTCAGTCAGTGCATAATGTCCTGTTCGGAGGCCTACAGTCCAAGAAAACATTTGTTTCTCCTTCGCATCATTGGGGGACACAGGACCGTGGTGTATGCTTTTCTGCCACTAGGAGGCGACACTAAGCAAAGATTAAAATAGAGCCCTCCTTCCTGCAGTATACACCCGAGCGTGGGCGTAGTTATCCAGTTTTAGCTTAGTGTCGCTGGAGGCACACGTAGTCTGTAGTTCAGACCACATCTACCATTTTTTATTTTTTATTGACATTATTTCATTCTCTATTTTTACTACTACTCTCCATGAGAGCATAAGAGACTGAGGGCAGCGCATCACACAGGGACGACGGAGGCTCAGAAAGGACCCCGCTCTCCCAGCCCAGAGGCAGCAATGGCCACGGGTCAAAACTGCATCCCCCTGCTTGACAGAGGGATGCACAGACCAGCAGCTCTCACAGGGCACGATGCACCCCCCTGCAAGAGAGATCCACATGGAAGCTCTCACCTCCTCCAGCAAAGGAGGCAGGTGAAGAAGTGCAACTGATGGCACAACCCGCTCACCAAGCCATCCCTAAGGGCTCTGGTGTAGCAGGGGCAAAAGGACCCTCAGCGTCTTGCAGGCACTGGGCTCCAGGCCCGGTCTCCATGGACCCCCAGAAGCACAACGCGGCGGCCCCAGGCTGGGACGCGCACCGCCGGTAAGTAGGGGTGCGCGCACAGCCCAGGAGCCGCACCATCCTGGGGGGGGACCGCCATCCGCTTGCCCGAGGCCGCAATTAATCGAGGCCCCGGTCTGGGCCTATATCCCGGCGCTGCCCACAGCCCCAGCTAATTGGCCGTGGCCGAGAGCGCGTCACCGCCGCGTCATAGGGGCGGGCGCGATGACACGACCAGCGGCGCTCCCATTGGACTCTGAGCCCGCCACTCAGAGCCAGGCCGCAGCTATTGGCTGAGTGCCGCAAGCCACCGCTCCAGCCAATAGCAACAAGGGGGAGAAACAAACCCACGCCCATACAGCGTGATTGGCCAGAGTGCATGTCACTCAAAGCCCAGGCTCACTATACAGTAGCAAAAGCCTATTCAGGGCCACAGCCCACAAACACGCCCCTAAACCGGCTCGAAAATTAAACAATGCAGCTGCACACTGCAACTACATATAGGTACAGCCCTCGGGTAATAAACCTGGGGCTGATACCTAACTATCCCCCATGGAGACAGGCTGTACTAGGGTGGGCTTAGCCCCCTCACAGGGGGGGGGGCACACAAAGCCCACATACTACTAAGGGACACTTTCAGGTCACAGTCCTTTGTTCCGGTGCCTCTTCAAAGGAAGGACCTCAGCACCTCAGGACGGCATAGCAGGGGACACAGGATCCGGGTAAGCTCCATTGGAGACCCTCTTTCCTGCAGTTATTCACCCCTGCCCTCATTACAGCCCAGTTTGGACACCGCAGTGCCATTGCTGACAGTAGTAATCCGGTACGCAATGGCAGATACAAAACCGTCCAAGGACAAAAGCAAAAGCAGTGCAGGGAGCAAGGCATCATGCACTAGCTGCCAGGCCACGCTTCCACGCAAGCATACATCACAATTTTGTATGGACTGTGAACCTGAAAGTCCCATAGAGGCTTCCTCTGACGCAGGTCCCAGTGTGCCCGACATTCCTCCATGGGGTATAGAATTGTCACAACGGATGGACTCCATCGTACAGGCTAGGGCACAGGCAACCAGTACCCTTAAACGTCACCGCTCCCACTCCAGCAAGGAGCAGCCCACGGACGCGCTAACCAGTAAAAAACGGTCAGATACCAGACTGTCCCGGGAACAATCTCCAAACGCGTCATCAAGTGACAGGTCTCGCTCCCCCTCGCCCCGCCAGTCCGAGGCATTCTCCGAGGGCGAACTATCTGACCCCGACACACCATATGAGAGCGAGACCACGGACATCCAAACCCTGGTTGACAGCCTCATCGAGGCGGTTAACATGACACTGGAGATCAAAGACGAGTCCGTCACCACGCCTGAGCTCTAATTCTGAGGGGATCGTTGGCTTTGTACAACGACACTGGGACCGGCCCGACAAACGCTTCGCAGGCCGCAAGGCCATCGAAACGAAATATCCGTTTACCCCAGACCAACACAAAAAATGGGCTGAATCTCTGGTCGTAGACCCCCCCCCCCCCGTGTCGCGTCTGGCTAACAAGACCCTGCTTACCATCTCAGATAACTCGTCTATCAAAGACCCCACTGACCGCCAGCTTGACAGTTTGGCGCGCTCAATCTTCGAGGCCTCAGGGGCAGCTCTGTCGCCCCTGTTCGCCATAGTATGGGTGGCCAAAGCAGCGGAATCCTGGCTCCGCAACATGCGGCAATCGCTGCAGGACCCCGACCAGGATCAAGCAGACCAACTCGATTTGCTGGCAAAAGCACTCCAATACTTCCTACTAGCATCCACGGACGCAGCCAACTGCGCCGTGCTGGCTGCAGCAAACGCAATCTCCACACGCCGAACCCTGTGGCTTAGGGGCTGGCACGCTGATCCAGCGTCAAAAAGGTCGCTCATAAACTTACCGTACCAGGGAGATCGCCTATTCGGCGAAAAACTTGACCAACTCATCTCTGAGACTACTGGGGGCAAGAGCAAGTTCCTCTCCCAGCAGAGGTTCAAGCGGCCCTTTTGCCGCCCACAGTCTAACACACGCTCTCAGCCCTCCCAAGGATCACCAAGGTGGTCCAGCGCTAACGCCAGCAGTAACGCAGGTCGGCCAACCCGCGGGGCCAACAGCTACCCACATTCCTTTAAAACCAACCAAACATGGAAGACCCGCCCTAAACAAAGTCATTTTAAAGGCGGAAGGCCACAAAAACCTAGCACATGACTCCCCCCTACAGCCGCTCGACACCGGCATAACAGGCGGACGCCTTCAGCTCTTCCACGACTCATGGCTCAATGTCGTACACGACAATTGGGTCAGAGAACTGGTGTCGTCCGGCTACAAGATAGAGTTCACATCCCGGCCCCCAAATCGCTTCCTTCTATCCCGCCTCCCAAAGGGGAACACCTTACCGTTCCTCGACGCCATCAACTCACTGCTCAGATCCGGCGTCCTAAAACCGGTACCAGTAGACGAACAATTCAAAGGCTATTACTCAAACCTGTTCGTCGTCCCAAAAAAGGACGGGACAATGCGTCCCATCCTGGACCTCAAACTTCTCAACAAGTTTGTAAAAGTTCGACATTTCAGAATGGAATCCCTACGCTCAGTAATCGCGTCCTTAGAGAAAGGAGAATTCCTAGCAACCATCGACATACAAGACGCGTATCTCCACATCCCCGTCTTTGCACCCCACCAAAAATACCTGCGGTTCGCGGTACAAAGACGGCACTACTAGTTCGTCGCCCTGCCCCTCGGCTTGGCAACCGCACCCAGAGTCTTCACAAAGGTCATGGCGGCCGTCATGACCATCCTGCACGCTCGAGCAGTCGTCGTCTTACCGTACCTAGACGATCTGCTGATCAATGGACCATCCTTCCAATCATGCCTCGACAGCGTCAGGATCACAACGGACACTCTCTCCCGCCTCGGATGGCTCATAAACCTAGAAAAATCTTCCCCAAAGCCAACCCAAACGGTCAACTTCCTCGGTATGACTCTAGACACCGCCAGAGGCCTGGTCATACTCCCTCAGGACAAGGCCACAGCAATCCAAAAAAGCGTACAAGTTCTCCTCGGCCGCTCCCTCCAGTCCATACACTTCGGCATGAGTGTCCTGGGAAAAATGGTGGCCGCAATGGAGGCGGTCCCCTTCGCCCAACTACATCTCCGAGCCCTACAGCTCTCCCTCCTCTCGGCCTGGGACAAAAGCCCCTTCGGCCTCAACCGAAAACACCGACTATCCGCCAAGGTCAGAAGAACGCTCAAATGGTGGACACAGCCGTCATCCCTGGCGCGAGGAAGATCTTTCCTCCCACTCCAGTGGATGATCGTAACCACCGTTGCAAGCCTACTCGGCTGGGGGGCCGTCTACCTTCACCACACGGCTCACGGGCGCTGGACACCCCAAGAGTCACGCCTTCCGATCAACATCTTAGAGCTGCGGGCAATTCGCCTAGCACTCCAACACTTTCACCAACTTCTAGCTGGTCGCCCCATCCGCGTTCAATCGGACAACGCCACGGCCGTGGCGTATATAAATCATCAAGGCGGCACGCGCAGCAAGGCAGCAATGCACGAAATAGAACATATCCTACAATGGACCGAAAAAACCCAGTCAATCATATCAGCAGTCCACATCCCGGGAGTGGACAACTGGGCAGCGGACTTCCTAAGCCGCCAAAGGCTGGCCTCAGGAGAATGGTCCCTACACACAGAAGTTTTCCAACAAATCTGCCAACGCTGGGGAATGCCCGACGTGGACCTCATGGCATCAAGAATGAATGCGAAAGTCCCGGCGTTCGTGGCCAGATCCCGGGACCCACTGGCCCTAGGAGTGGACGCTCTGGTCCTCCCCTGGCGCCAATTCCACCTCCCGTACATCTTCCCGCCACTCCCCCTAATCCCTCGAGTGATCAGGAAGGTCAAGGCAGAAAGAGCGCAAGTAATCCTCGTTGCCCCAGACTGGCCACGGCGGCCATTGTACGCAGAACTAGTACAGCTACTCACAGACGCGCCCTGGCCACTCCCAAACAGGTTGGACCTCCTGTCACAGGGCCCCTTCTACCACCAGAACTCGGGAGCCCTGTCTTTAACGGCATGGCGATTGAGTCCTGGGTCTTGACCCAGGCAGGGTTCACACCGAAGGTCATAACCACCATGATCAACGCCCGAAAATCATCTTCCTCCCGCATCTACTACCGCACCTGGAAAGCCTATTTCAAGTGGTGCGAAGATCTCAACCGTAACCCACTCCTCTTTTCCATCCCCTCGATCCTGGAGTTCCTCCAGAATGGCCTCGATGCGGGCTTAGCACCGAACTCGATCAAGGGCCAAATTTCGGCCTTAAGCATTCTGTTCCAACGCAGGATTGCGTCAAAAGCACAAGTCAAAACATTCATCCAAGGGGTCTCCCACACACGACCCCCCTACAGGACGCCCGTGGCGGTCTGGGACCTAAACCTAGTCCTCGACGGGCTTCAAGGCACACCGTTCGAACCCCTCAAAGAGGCGCCTCTAACCCATCTCTCGCACAAGGTCGCCTTCCTCATTCCATTACATCAATTAGGCGCGTGTCCGAACTGGCCGCCCTATCCTGTCGGCCCCCATACTTGTCCTTCCATAAGGATAAAGTCGTCCTTCGACCCTCTCCCTCTTTCTTACCCAAGGTGGTATCCCAATTCCATCTCAATGAGGACATTGTCCTCCCGTCCCTCTGTCCAACTCCGATACACCGGATCGCAAAACAGCTCCATACCCTGGACCTAGTAAGGGCCCTCAGACATTACATCTCCCGAACAGCCCCTTTCCGCAAAACAGAAACGCTGTTCGTCATTCCCAAGGGGCCTAGAAAGGGAATGGCTGCATCCAAATCCACATTGGCACGATGGATCTGCTCCACGATCCAGGAAGCCTACCGCACCAAGGGAATGCCAATCCCGGAAGCTATTAAGGCACACTCAACCCGGTCAGTGGGCGCCTCATGGGCCATTCGCCACCAAGCTTCGGCAGCTCAGGTCTGCAAAGCGGCAACCTGGGCCAGCCTAGACACATTCACCAAGCACTACAACATCCACACCCAGGCCTCTGCAGATGCAAGCTTGGGCAGGAAAATCCTACAGGCAGCGGTCACGCATCTGTAAACAACTAGTGCACGATGCCCGAACACCACTGCTAGATTCCCACCCAGGGACTGCTTTGGGACGTCCCACGGTCCTGTGTCCCCCAATGATGCGAAGGAGAAACAGGGATTTTTGTGTACTCACCGTAAAATCCTTTTCTCCTAGCTCATCATTGGGGGACACAGCACCCACCCTTAACGCTGTGAAAACACACCACTATATGCAAAGCATACCTAACAAGCACAGCATTGTACCTTATACCATTCGTACCTTATTACCAGCTCTCTTACTGCTTTAGTACTAAACTGGTTAACTACGCCCACGCTCGGGTGTATACTGCAGGAAGGAGGGCTCTATTTTAATCTTTGCTTAGTGTCGCCTCCTAGTGGCAGAAAAGCATACACCCACGGTCCTGTGTCCCCCAATGATGAGCTAGGAGAAAAGGATTTTACGGTGAGTACACAAAAATCCCTGTTTTCCCTGTACATAATAACCTGAAGGAAATGATTATGGAGGAATGGAGTTTCCTGAAAAGCGCCATGTGGTCCCCGCCGGGATAAAAGCACGGTTCCCTCTGGACTCTTCAGCTTTCAAATTGTGGACTGGCATCCCAAACATTCATGTTCAGATTGCTAAAGCAGCTAACAAAACTACCCTTCAATTTGAGGATTCCTCTCAGCTGAAGGATCCAATGGACAGGAAGGCTGACAGTTTGTTGAAGAGATCATGGGAGTCGTCTTCTTTTCTGATATCGGCTAACGTCGCTGCTACCTGTGTCACTAGGAGCATGGCCAGATGGTTGGATCAGCTGGAGTCTCATATTGCTCAGGGTACTCCCAGAGAAGACCTCTTGGCCTCCATTCCATTGTTATAGAAGACTTCCTGTTTTCTCCTTCGCCTCATTGGGGGACACAGAACCATGGGTGTTATTTGACTGCACCATCGTTTTAGCAGCTGTTTTGATGGATTCCACTGAAGAATCGGCAAGAAAAGGAGATTTTTGTGTACTTACAGTAAAATCTTTTTCTCTTAGCCTCCAATTGTGGGACACAAAACCGTGGGTGTTATGCTGCTGACCACTAGGAGGCAACACTAAGCAGAATCTGAAAAAGATTAAAGTGGCTCCTCCTCTGCAGTATACACCTCTCTGGCTGGTCTTGCCACACCAGTTTTGTGCTTAAAGCAGCAGGAGAAGGAAACCAATTAACACTTAAGACTATAAAATAAGGCAACTATATAGTAGCTCAATAAAGTAAAATAATACTACAGAAGCCCGATACGGGCAACAGGGTATAGTTATCTAACAGCTGTTTTTTTTTTTTTTTTCCCTTGGTGTGTATTTTCTCTATTTCCTGCTCTGATTACTTTTTTTTGTTTGAGTGCCACAGTACATGCTGGGATACTCAGACAGAAAGTCATCAAAGCAGTGGTAGAGGCTGCAGTCCCTTACACAGCCTTTGCCCCTCCCTGAATCAAAGTGTCACATTAGTGATGCTGGTTTCAGGGGTGGGGCTGTCACTGTTGTTTCCCAGAGTGTCTTCGTGCAGGGTCTCCAGCCCCCACTTCCTATGCACTGTCTCCCCAACCCGTGCGATGAGTGCACTGTCCCGGACTCATGGCAGCATAAAAATGGTGATATCAAAGAAATGTCTCTATATAGCGGTGAGGGAAATCAGCACCACCCCACAATTTATGTCACTGGTCCCTGCCGGAGCGGCTTGGGCATAGTGATTAGCTGGGAGCTTCCACTGATGTCATCTGCGTGGCAGCACTGATCTCCCGCACTGCCAGTGTAGACACATCTCTGATGTTTCTTGACACTTTTCGTAAGCCGACTTCAGTCCAGGGACAGTTCGCTCAGGGCACAGGGGGCGAAACGCCGCATGGGATAGGCGGGGAATGCTAAGACAGCGCACTGCGGGGAGGGGTGGAGCTCGGGGTAAATGGGTGGGCTGGAGACCCTGCTCTGGGAACTCATAACAGTGACAGCCCCCGCCCCTGAAACTAGCATTGATGTGATGCTTTGTGTCAGGGAGGCGCAGAGGCTGATAAAGTGACAGCAGCCTCTCCCACTAGTCTGACATTCTGTGCGAGTATCCCAGCATGCACTGAGGCACTCACATGAAACATCATCAGAGCAGGAAATAGAATAAAACAAGTAGCGTTTAGACATTGTAGGAATGAAACGGTAGGGAATTTTTAAAGCAAGTATATTAGAAAATAGCATAGATCATAGCAGGGCTGTGGAGTCGAAGCCCATTTTAGTGAAGTTGGAGATGGAGTCAGTAGAAAATGGACCAACTCCTAAAATGTACAATACATTAAGTACAGATGTTAAATGCAGACTGTGCTGAATATTATTATTAATTATTATGTTCTATCTAAATATCTTGATTATTGTTTCATAATAATGATTAAAGCCTGATGTTCACATTGTACTAATTTATCACTTAAACATGAGCCGTATATGAAGGAGTCAGATTCGGGGAAATTCAGGAGTCTGAGTCGGTGGTTTGATTTACCAACTCCACAGCCCTGGATTATAGGAATAAATTGGATAAGAAGTTAAGATTATGCTTGGACTCAAACTATCCCTTTAAAGCAATGGGAAAGTACTGTTGAGACCAAAACAACACCTACTTATTGATCATGATGTCAAAATGTGAACACCATGATGAGGAAGACTGAAAGGCGAAATTCACACAGTGTGTCTTTGCTCGTTTTTATTTGTGACCACTTTCTGTGAGCCCAGCAAAGTCAATGAGTTTTCAGAAATACGGTTTAAATGTTGCATTTTCTACTGGTCCGTTTTGGAACACAAAACTCGCCCAGAGAAAGATAGAGCATGTCAATGAGTCTTGCATGACTCGCCTAGCACAGCTACCAGCTCTCTGGACGTGTCAGATGCATGTGTTTCTAGCTGACTTGCTCCTGTCCAGAGAGCTCTGAGCCATGCTGGGTGAGGCATGTAAGGGCACCAGCGATCCCGAAAGCGATACGACCTGGTAGGGATCGCTGGTGCATTGCTGTTGAGATCGCTGGTGAGATGTCAAACAGAGATCTCACCAGCGACGCAACAATGATCTGGAATGATACGGAGGTCATTGGGACCCTGTTTCTCAGACCTGTAGTATTGAGGTCGTTGTCGCTGTCAAACACACCGATGCATGCTGCCCAGCGGGACCCCAACAATCAAAAAATGGTCCAGGCGACTCTCACACGACCAGCGATTTCACAGCAGGGGCCTGGTCGCTGCTAAGTGTCAAAAATTTTTTTAAGGGGGGGCGTGGCTTAACGCTACACAGGAATGGCCGCTTGATCCGGGAGCTCCCGCTCACACAGGCACAAACGCGGCACAAACAGCGCTCCAGTACCGGGACCGCCGCCGGAAACGGCACCTACACACACGGGAGAACCGTGGGCTTCTATGGGCAAAACCAGGAGCGAGAAGCGCGACTCTTTACAGCGCGTTACTGACTATTTCCCGAGCTCCAAGCCTGCAGACAGCGCTCCTAAGATGGCGCCGACCTCACCACGCGCGGCCCGCTCCTCCTCCAGACGGAGCTCTGTGGCCTCAGCAGTATCAGCCGGCGGAGACCAGGAGGAATTACCAGTCACACAGAGCAGCATGAAAGCGATGCTGTCCTCCATGCTCGCATCCCTCCGGACCTCACTGCAGCAGGACATGAAAGGTATGATGGCAGAAACAAGAAGGGAGCTGGCTGAGGTGGGGGGTAGGACTGACAGGCTGGAGAGGAAGATGGTGGAACTTGTGAACTCGCATAATGACTTGTTGGACGCGCACGAAATATTAAAAGCTGACATGCATAAGGTTCAGACAAAACAGTTGGACCTTGAAGACCGCCATAGGCGAAATAATGTGCGCATAAGAGGAATCCCTGAGAGTGTGCAACCAAACGACCTCCGCCCATTGCTGCAGGAGTACATTATGGCGGCCATGCCTGAGGTGCAAAAGAAAGACATTATAATTGATAGAATTCATAGAGTGCCTAAGCCATCTCATATTAACCCCTCACTGCCTAGAGACACCATTGCACGGATTCATTTTTATGAACTCAAAGAGGACTTCCTATACTGTTTGAGAGGCAAACCAGCCCTGCCAGAGAGGTTCTCCTCACTAACGGTGTTCTCTGACCTATCTCCAGGTACACTAGCACTACGGAGGGCTTTCCAACCGTACACCTCTGTCCTTAGGAAACAAAACATATCATACATGTGGGGCTTTCCAACCAAGCTTCTGGTGCGCAAAAACGACACCACACATGTGTGCTTCCTCCCAGCTCAGGCAGCCAAGCTACTAATCCAGTGGGGTCTCGGATCTCCAACGAAGACCGGGGGACACACTCCTCCACCAGAAGCCCACAAGAAACACGTTGACCCAGAATGGTCCACGGTCTGAGAGCATATATTAGAGCCTGTGAATGGCTCATTTTTCTTTTTCTCTGCCTTCCCTGATCCTTTTGGCTCCTCCAACTTCCGGATCTGGCCAGAACTTAAACTCTGATACATCCAGGGAATACATCTGAACTCCTGGATATTCCCCATAGAGTGTGTTTTCTTCACTCGCTGGACAATCTACCAAAGACGAGGATGATTTCTCCGTTTTTGCAGGTTCTGTTGACTTTCTGTTATTTTTACAATTTACTTAATTCCACTCACCGGAGGAAGAAGAGTTGGTCCTCTATGGTGGTGGAAACTGTTCCTGATTCTTCTCCCCCCAGCCTTCCCTTTTTTCTCCTCCAATGCTTTTCCACCACTGTCCACGGTAGACAAGGGACTTGTGATTATCCCCACAATCTACTGGGTCAGGATATGATGTTAAATTATAAGTATATTGTGTTTATTACCTTACCATGAGTATTTCTCTGTTGTCCATTAATGTCAATGGGTTAAACTCCCCTGCAAAAAGATCCATAACATGGCGACACCTGCGCAAGTCTAACAGTGATGTCATATTTGTACAGGAAACACACCTACTGGCCGAAGATAACAGCAGAATGCACTCACATATATACCCCCACCAATTTTTCGCCAACAATCCCAAAAAAAAGGCGGGTGTGGGAATCTTCATAAAAAATTCTGTGATATTTAATCTAGAACTGGTTGTACCGGACCCAGACGGTCGTTATTTAATTCTATTATGTACAATTAACAATTGTCGTTACACTCTGGTTTCGGTATATGCCCCTAATGCCGGCCAAATTGGGTTTCTGCGGTCCCTTCTGGACAAAGTACAACTCCATAGATGGGGACACAGAGTTTTCTGCGGCGACTTTAACGTCCCAATGTATAAAAGAATGGACTGTTCTGGACCATCTCATACACTCGGTGAAATGGGCCCATTAACTTCTGAGAATGGCCTACATGACGTGTGGAGATACCAGCACAGCGAAGAACGTGATTATACGTTCTATTCAAACAGATATCACACATACAGTCGTATAGATGTCATATTAGTAGACGATGCACTGTTACACAAATGTCTACAGGCGGACATAGGTAACATAACTTGGTCTGACCACGCACCAGTTTCACTAAAGATTTCTGACCCCTCGGCCATCAGACTCCCACATATGTGGAGATTGAATGCATACCTGCTAACCAACCCAGAGGTGATAGCAGACGTAACAAATCAAATCAAAGAGTACTTCTCAATCAATGATAATGGGGAAGTACAAGATGAAGTTTTATGGCTATCCCATAAAGCGGTAATTAGAGGATTACTCATCAAAATAGCTGCTTTCATGAAAAAGAAGTACATGGCGGATATGACAAACACTCTACATACCATTATGCAACTTGAAAAACAACACAGAGACCCCATGCCCGCAAATCCTAAAGACTCTATTAGAAACCAGGAACCACCTGCGCTCCCTTTTGTTACAAAAAGCAGAAAAAGATCTTAAAAAATTAAAAGCAAAATATTACGGGATGGGGGACAGAGCGGGCTCACTTTTGGCCAGACGGGTAAAGAGGAGAGCCGCACGGTTCCGTATACCCTACCTCATATCACCGGCAGGAAAACGAATTTGTAACCCCATAGCTATTGCAAATCAATTTCGAACATATTATGAATCTCTATATAACTTAAAACACGATAAGAACATCCCACAACCTAACGAAACCTTGATTAAAAATTTTCTAGATAAACTTAACCTCCCAAAACTAACAGCCGACCAACTGAACAATTTAAATGCCCCGATCACAGAACTGGAGCTCAAACGAGCAATCAACTCCACTAAGGGGGGAACTGCACCTGGGCCGGATGGTTTCTCCTTCATATATTATACACAATTTTCCCAGATTCTGTCCCCTTACTTGTTAAGGTTGTTTGCATACTGGCAATCCAGGGGGAGATTAAACGTGAGGGCTTAGAGGCTATAATAACTACCCTTCCTAAACCAGGGAAAACACCCACAGAACCAGGTAACTTTCGCCCGATCGCTCTGCTCAACTGTGACACCAAGTTATACGCGAAGGTGTGGGCTACCAGACTGATGGAAGTTTTACCATCCCTGATAAACCCAGACCAGGTCGGATTTGTGCCGGGTCGACAGGCACGAGACGGAACCAGACGCCTTATAAATATTCTTGAATTAATGGAAAGATCCGACTCCCCCGGTGTGCTACTGTCCTTAGATGCAGAAAAAGCTTTTGACAGAGTACACTGGGGGTATGTTGAAGCTGTACTAAACAAATTTGGTATTATCGGCCCGATACAGTTGGCTATAATGGCGTTATACTCTTCCCTAATGCTTCCGTCTGTGCCTCTGGCTTTGTATCAGATCCCTTGGACATCTCCAATGGCACACGCCAGGGATGTCCTCTCTCTCCCCTAATATTTGCGCTGGTAATGGAACCCTTGGCGGAGCGAATCAGGCGAAACACCGGATTGAAGGAATCAGAATTGGCGATACAGTACACAAAATAGGGCTTTATGCCGACGACGTCATTCTGACTTGCTCAAATGTACTGCCGTCTCTGCAAGAAATTATGTCTATCTTGAGGGACTTCTCTGAAATATCTTATTACCGTTTAAATATTTCTAAGTCCATCATATACCCAATAAACGTGTCCACGCAAATGGGTGAGGATATAAGACGTCAATTTTCATTCACATGGGCAGGTGAGGGCTTCAAATATTTGGGAATATACATAACCTCTATGAAAAACATTGTAAAAACTAACGTGGACTTAATATCAAAAGATATGGGCAATGAATTAGACAAAATGGCCCCCATGTGTCTCTCCTGGATTGCCAGAATCCAACTAATAAAGATGCTCATACTCCCCAAATTGATATATTTATTTAGGTGTTTACCATTATCCTTTCCAAGAACATGTTTAAACAGATTACAACACATCCTCGGCAAGTTCATATGGGCGGGGAAGCCTCACCGCGTGGCCCACAAAACCATGATCCTACCATATAACAGGGGTGGCTTGGGGGTCCCTGACGTCCTCACATATCACAGAGCGGCGCTTATGGAGCCGGCACAGTTTTGGTGGAATGGGAATTCCGACTTGATCGGTTGGCTACAAATAGAAACCCAAATGACTCCCGCCAAATCCCTCAGACTACTCTTAGAAACAGATCTCTTATATAACCAGGAGAAAAAAGAGAATCTCGCTACCATGAATGCCTTAATGAGAATATGGCATCATCTGAGCAAAACCCACCTCCAATTTTTATATAGATATATTTCTCTCACTGCAATAGAGACTATGATACCTAACCTCTCTCTTGCACGCTGGAAGGAAGGTGGTGTAACAACTTTGAAGGATCTTATAGACACGGGGGAGGTTAAATCTTTTCAGGACATAGCGAATAAATATACTCTGCCCAACTCCCTATTTTACCAATATTTACAGATTAGACATCTCATAAACACCAGTAGAATTCCATTCCTTGACTTTACTCAGGCGGACTTCGCATTACAGAGGTACTTTAAATCTACATCTAATCAGCACGGAATCTCCATCATTTATCAATCCTTAATATCCCCAACTGGAGATACCAAACAACCATATATGGAAATATGGGAACGTAGACTCTCATTTGAGGCGACTCCTGAGTCTTGGTACAGTGCAGCCACACATGCTTCAAAATATTCGTCATGCCTCAATCACATGGAGCAGGCAAAAAAGCTCCAACTAAATTGGTATCTAACCCCATTGAAACTGAGTAAATTTCAGCCTGCACAATCAGGGGAATGTTGGAAAGGCTGCTCACAAGAAGGCAATACGGAGCACATGTGGTGGTACTGTCCGAAGGTGAAAGACTTCTGGAGAGTGACAGAGCGGATGCTAAAACAGATCACGGGTTTGCCAATCACTTTGACCGCCCCCCTAGCCCTTCTGGGTATTGACATTGAAAAGTTCCCACCGCTGCTTAAACCCATTATCACCAATGTACTGATCGCCTCCAGGATGTGCATTGCTAAGCACTGGAAAAGCAGAACAACCCCACATAAGGAAGAACTCATATCCCTCATAAATCTACACATGCAATATGAAACAGTCCTCTCTCATGAACATAAAACCAAAATTAAAAAATTGTGCTGGTGGGACCCCTGGACATCATCACATTATATGAAGAAGCATACTTAGAAATAAACTTGCTCCATTAAATAACCGACTGAATGACCACAACTAGGACCATAGATACAATAAACATACGCTCAAAATTTTATTTGATATATTTGATGATAATCTCAGGTATTTCTTTGATAACTGACCAAAATGCATATTATGGTGGAAATTACCCCTTCACCCTCCTTCCCTCCCCTCCACAATCCCTTTTCTGTACCTTCTTAAACTTTATAATGTTTATTTTTTATAATGTTATAATGTAAACTTCTATTATATGGAAAATATTGTGATGTACGGTTACGCCTTTGTTGATATGTGTACATATTTGAACATCCAAATAAAAACCAATTGTTTCAAAAACATTTTTTTAAATCAAATATATTTTATTAATGAAAAAGCACAAATAACAAATTATTCATACAAAACATATACATTTTCTATATATATCAGGTCCCTGTCCCAAACTCTCCCCCCTCCCCCAACCCCCTCCCTCCCTTCCTTTTTGAGTCAGAAAAATATTATTCATATGTAAAGAAATTAATAACATACAACTGTAAAATCGCAATTGTCCATTTTTGATATATAAAGAAATCCCTTTCCCTCACCACCCACCCCCCTTTACAGACAGCAACATTTTTTATTTCTGAGCAATATAAGATATAATCAATAATTGCCCTAAACATCTGATCACCCTTTACACACCATTAGATACATCTCTGCCGGAACATCTTTTCCAGTCTCAGCCCTCACACCTTAGACGCTGCCCACAAGTTATCACATAATTTAGCATTTTTACGTTTATGATAGATTTTTTCCTCCATCCGTACCACATAGTCTACTTGACGTATATATTCCTGTTTAGTAGGAGGCTCTATTCGTACCCAATATCTAGCTATGACTTTTCTAGCGGCATACAAGAGTCTGGCAACTGATAGTTTCGCAATATCTGTGCCCACCACCTCTTCCACATATCCCAACAGGCAGACCACCGGGTCTCTAGGGATTACACAATGATAGCGATTCCCAATGAGAGCAGCCACCTCAGACCAGAAACCCATAATATGCGGACACCCCCTCATGACGTGTAGGATACCAGCGGCTTCAGCTCTGCATCTCGTACATTCCGAGGTCTCCCGCACCCCTATTTTATACAAGAATTCAGGTGATCTGTATGCCCTATGTACGAGAAATAGTTGGGACATTCTAGCCGGTTCATTTAATGATAATTTGGGAATATACTCTAAGTTGGACTCCCATTTGTCGTCCTCTATATTACCAACGTCTGCCTCCCATCTTTCCTTCGCCGCAACAGGGTATTTCAGTAAAAAGGTGTGAAGCAGAGCGGCATAAATCTCAGATATAACCCCTTTAGTACGCCCCTCTTTGCAGATGTAGTGGTAGGCTTCTCAGCCAATGTTTTGTACTCCTGGGACACCTCAGCCTGAGTTGTCTCTCTAAACCTTGGCTCAGTGTCTTCCCTTCTGGTATCATCTGCTCATTAGTCCTGCTCTCCTGTACATGACTATTCGATATAGTTAATTACTATGAGCTTGTTTACTTTTTATTTGCTTTTTTTTCTGCTTACATACTGCACATTGTTTTTCATCTCCTCATTCAGGTCTACATGCTGGAAGACACTGTCTTCAGCTTCCCCTACATCTGTGATATTGTCTGGGGTATATTCTTTGGACAGGGATATGACCATTTTGTAGGCTGCACTGTTTTCACAGGTTGACCTATTGGCTGAAACCACCTGTTTTTACACACATGCTTGTTCTTTATCTATTGCTGGTTTGTGTTTCTATCAGTCAGTATTGCCTATGCTTGTTGTCCCATGCAGTTCAGTTTGTATAATGTGTTTTACACATTTTAATTGTGTTTAATGAAGTATTGTGTTTTGTTTTGTTTGCTGTGCTTTTGGACATACAATGTAATAAAGTAAATCCTTTTACATGAAGCTTTGAGCGATCATCCTTATCTGATTATGTGGCTTTTTTCTTGTTTTTGAATTTTTCTGCTTACAATATGAGAATAAATACTTTATTGACTCTTTCTACTTGTATTTTAGCGGAATTGGTTACAAAATTGTATGAGGCGGCTGTAAGAAAAGTTCCAAGCAGTGAAGAATATCACTCTCACCTCTTTATGGCTTATGCTAGAGTAGGGGAATACAAGAAGATGCAGCAGGTATGGAAATCTATTGTCACTTGTCTTCTCTGTAATCAATGCCTTACTATGTTTTATTAATGCGTTATAGTCAATAGCTAAGTGACTGCGGCTGCATCATTCTTACTGAAATATTTCTTCATTCATTGAGTAGCCTTATACATTTGTAACGTTGATTTATTATTATTTTATATATAGTATATATGTCCCTCATCCTGGTATATATATTCCCCTATCCTGGTACATGGGCCCCCCCATGCTGGATATCACCCCTAGTACATGGCCCCCAGTGATGGTACATGGCCCCCCCATCGTACATAGCGCCCCATCCTGGATATGGCCCCCAGTGATGGTTCATAGCCCCCCCATCCTTGATATAGCCACTCAGTCATGGTACATAGCCCCCCATCCTGCATATGGCACCCTGTGATAGTACATTTTTCTTTTTTTTTTTTTAAGAAATCACTGTACCCTATTGGTTGTGTTTTTGTTTTTTTTGTCTCTTCCCTCTGTTAAAATTAAAGGGTTCACTCAATTCATGCTGCAAAAACACTGGGTAAATCTACTTACATAGTTGCGAAGTCCCGTCTCATCCACTTCGGTATCATTTTTGCCTCGATACTACACATCTCAGCAACCATATTTGCACATTCAAGTGGTGGGTGAGCAAATATGGTGTCTGCTTGCAATAATGGCCCATTGCAGCGACCCGTCCCTGACGTCACCCTAAACTGCAGAGACTTGTTGTTCCGTCACTGACCCTTACTGCCGAAAAAAATGTTGCCTCAGTAACTGGGTATGCACGTACCCGGCACGCATGTCTAGTTACAGATGGCAGTGACCACAGTAACTGTGCATGCGTTTTCACCGCACATGAGGGACAGAGAGCACACTGGGAAGAGACAAAGCACAGGTGGGGAGAGACAGCACAGTGGGGAGAGAGAACTGACAGGGGAAAAAGCGCGGTGGGGGGAGAGGCAACACAGGGGGAGAGACTTAACTGCACAGGGGGGCACAAAGTACATAAGGGAGTGAGAGACCGCATGAGAGAGACACAGCATGGGGGGAGACAAAGCACAGGGAGGGGAGCGCACGGGGGGCAGAGAGAGCACATATTGGGGAGACTGTTCGAAGGAGGGATCACAAAGGGGAGAAGAGAGCACACGAAAGAGAGAACGGACAGGCGGCAGAGCACATAGTGGGAGAGACAGCTGCCACCTTCCCAGTGCGATAGCATCGGGCACCCATCTAGGAAATCAGAATATTTTTCATTGAAATGCTCCATCTTTTCAGAGAAAACATTGTTTAAAGATTCGTCCAGTGGATTATAGGAAAAAAACAAGACAAGCAGGGTTTGGCCTCTGGCTGGCTTCTCCAGGAACCACTCTGGTTGATTCACAGATCTCAGCCCTGTCCTTCTCTATAATTACCACTGATAAGTTTCAGAGGAAAACCTGCACTGATGTGGACCATGCGTAAGGGCGCAAGGACTGTACACTGGCAAGGTGTCCATTTACCGTATATTAAGTTTACTGTGGTCTTCTATTATGCTGGGATCCAATAGTGAGGTTTTCTCTTAAATTTATTCTTTGCTATTACGTTGGCTTTTTATCGTGTGTTATACATGAATTCTCCTGAATACCTTATCATCTATTGGGATCTCCTGTACTGTGTTTGTATTGTTATCTAGTGGTGTCCCTTCTTGGTGTTGACCTTCACATAAAAGACATACACTAATAACAGCATATGACCCCTATTGATCAAGCCCGGCATTTTTCACGCTAGTCTGGATGAGGAGACAGGGTGGGGGTATAATGAGTCTGTTCATTCTAAATGAATCGGACAAGGTGCTCGCCACAAATCTTACTCCAGGCAGGTACTGGACTGCTGCGACTCATCATGAATTGGAGAGGGACAGGGATGTGATGATCCACACTCAATCTTTGCCCACTGTCATTGTGCGATTTTTGATGTGAAGATGTCAACACACACATTTTTGTGTAGCAAAAAATGCTTGCAATGTTTAAAAGCTTTTTATGGCAGAATGTTTGCATAAAAGGTTTGATGAATCAGATCCTATGTGATTTAGAGACATTTTCTTAGCACCTTCCTTTTTTGGTATGATTTATGCAATAATGCAGCCAAACTCTGTTCCTTGTTGGCCGTAGTTTGTACGGCATAAATAGCGTCCAGTCCTTTAAGTGCTATGTGTTGCTTTATAGCCAAGGTGTTCTAAATATTGTCATGTCTTGTTTTGCAGGCTGGAATGGCTCTTTACAAAATTGTTCCAAAAAATCCTTATTATTTCTGGTCTGTGATGAGTTTAATTATGCAGGTAGGCATTGAACCAGCTGAGCTGGTTATCCTATTGTGTAAGTCTAGTGATCTTACTGTATGCATATGTACCCTGCTGAAGCATGATTGTGTGTGTGTGTATGTGTATATAATATATATATATAAAAAATGTGTGTGTGTATATGTCTGCGTTCACGCATTGCATATTTTTGCACGCTTGTTTGCGCACGCTTTTCAAAGTGCGCAATGTGCTTTTTGTCTGCCGGCAAAGTGAATGGGAAATTCACTTTGCCGTGCAGACAGTGCGTAAAAATACGCTGCGCTTTTATAGGAAAAAGCGCCTGCGTAAAAAGAATGACCATGTTAATTCTTTACACAGCACTTTTTCCCATAGGGGCGGCGTTTCTGCATCTGACGTCAGGGGAGGAAGAATCCTGCTTCCTCCTCCCCTGTGTGACACCTGTGACCGCCCATTTGATTTTGCAGAATAAATACTTACCCTCCGACGGGTGTACCGGTGTCTGGGAGCCAGGAGCCGCCGCTGGAATTGCCCTGCTTGGACCTGTGGTGATGTCAGAGGGAGTTCCGGTCATGTGATATGTATCACATGACTGCGAGAGGCCAATCAGCGCCCATGACGTCACTCTGACATCACGGTAGGTCCTGGCAGGACGATACATTGCCTGCCTCTGCACCGGAGACCAGAGAAAAGTCGTCGGAGGATAAGTATTTGATGCTTTATTATTTTTCATACATTTGACTTTATTTAATTTAGATTTCGCAGTCTATATTAATACACTGCGAAATCTAATGGGGCTGTCACTCATGTCACAGAGGGTAGGAGGAAGCAGGATTCTTCCTCCCCTCTGTGAAATCACCTGCACTTTATGGGGTAAAGAAAGCGCAGTATGTGAAAGCCCCTGCGTATTTTGTTGCGCTTTATTGCGCGGCCAAAAATCGCGGCAAAAAGCGTGCGCAAAAAAGCGCAACAAAATACGCAAATACACAAATGTGTGAATGTAGCCTAACAGTGTGTGAAGTGCCACAGAGACTAATGGGTGCACATTTTACTCGTGGTAAGCAAGAATGGTACACATACAAGAAAATCATTTGTTTGGAAGAGCTTTAGGAGCATGGAATTGGACATATTCCTAAATGGCATTTGTATATAGACTGAGTAAGAGGGAATCTGTCTGCTGTAGATTTCCCTAAAGTAAGATCTATGGATTCAGTAATGTTAATGTGCCTATGGGCCACGTCACACATACAGATAATTGTGCAGATATTGTTCACAGATCTCTGGTTGCAGTGAAATCATGGACACATTGTTACAGTTTGTGGCTGTGTATATATGTAACAATGTGTCCATGATTTCACTGCAACCAGAGATCTGTGAACAATATCTGCACAATTATCTGTGTGTGTGACGTGGACCTATGTGTGATCTGTCTGTTAACCATTGAGTAGTTCTGAGGGGGCTTCTGGTACAACTCCATACTATAATATGCATAGATCTGTCATGGGTACAAATTAATCAGTTCCTTTTCTGGTTTTAGTAATTTAATTTACAGCCCCCTTTAACCTAATGTACATCTTGTATCTCCAGTCTATTTCAGCACAAGATGAAAAACTTTCTAAAACCATGTTTTTACCTCTGGCTGAAAGAATGGTTGAAAAAATGGTAAAGGAGGATAAGATTGAAGCAGAGGCTGAAGTAAGAACAAGCTGCATATAGAGATCAGTAGTAATATTACATTGTGCTAGAATACCTCAGCTGTATCACCTGCAGTTATCTTAGGTTCTGCAAAAGCTGTGATTCTATATAGGGTGGTTCAGACTACACAATTACTTGTCTTGATGAGGGGATGTCTGCTTAGACTGCTACTTAGAAGGATATTTTGGTGATAAGACACAATGTCCTGCTACTGCGGACACCAGTTAATGGCTAGAATGTATACGGTAGAAGACTGCAAGAAACGGTATGAATTCCTTGCAGCTCTACCACTGGGGAAAATAAGCATTACATGGATACCAAAACTGGCTTCTTAGGATCGTTCTGAATGTTTGCAGCTTTTGCATACATATTTGGATCTGTGTAATGTCCTTATGACAGTATTAAATCTGTAGACCCCCTAAGCAGCTTTTCTCACTACACTAATTTATTTAAAGCACCACTCCAGTGTTTGGCTTTAATTCCGCACTGAAGTGGTGTTTAAATGTACTCCCCACCTGGCCCCCCCTGACATATGCTCACCTACTGGCGTTTTCACCTTTTACTGACGCTGTCCTGGTCCCACGGTACCATCTTGAGCCCATAACTTCTGACTGGCCGGAAGTCAGAAGTTCCATCACTAGCATTCAAATGTATCTCTTAAAGAGCCAGAATGAGGCCAGAATGAGGTGCTCATAGACATGTATTCAAAAGTGACATCCGGTGCGCTCCATGAAACACTGGAGCTGCTAAAAGGTCACTTTTTGTCAGAGCCCAACAGATCAACAGCAGTAGAAGCCGCCAGAAGATGAGTATAATACAAGGGTCAGGAGATTTGCAATTAAACCACCACTTTAGCAGTGCAATAAAGCTAGATGTAAACCAACACACTTTACATCAAATCTTTTTAATTCAAAACAGTGTTTTCTGCTTTCACAGATATAGGACATTAACCAAAACCCACCCCAACACCCACTCAACATTGTATAAAGAGAATTTAAATAAATTCTCCATATGAGAGGGAAGTCCAGTTCTCAACGGTTTCGAGCAATAATCAGTAAATGAATCTTCCTCCTATAACATGAATTTAAATTAAAGAAAGTAAAAAAGCTTGTACTCTCCTCCTGTGCTGGCACTGTCCCTGTGGTGGCTGTAATCATGGGTCCTGGGCAGTTGCAGCACTCACCTCCTGTTGATTAACTCATTGGGTCCAAAGGTATGGGCACTGAGATTGGTGGTGATTGGACGCACTTACCGACACTGCTGGAACGGTTCCAGCATGGGAGGTGAGTACATGGGGGAGACGTGTAATCAGAAGGGGGCCTAGTAGTGGACAATCCCTTTCAGCCACTTTTGGGAGAGAGGACTGAATCCAATAAATGCATTTTGTGTTTTGGCCTGATGTAGGTTTCCAGAGATTTCTGTCTGTATTGGATCAGAATCTATTTAGTCTTCTAATAAACCCAAAATACAAATCATTGCCTCTGCTACAAGCTCAATATTATGAGCCCAGAATTCCCTCCACTTAACACCCAAATCTGAACACTCCCTTAGCATATCATGTCACTTCTAATAAGAGAAGCAATAGCAAATTTTGTACATGGCTCATAACCACCCCCTTCAATCCGATATTGGAAAATTGACATCAGTAGCACCACATGTTGACAGGATTCAGCAGTCATGTAGTAACGTCCCTTTAAAAATTGCTTGTCTTTTTGCATCTACATATGCTATGAAGACCTATAGACTTTGCTAAGCTAATACAAACAAACCAACCCCATGCTGTGTGTTCCTGTAGGCAAATTATTACATTTGTCCCTAGAATACTTGATAACCTTAGTGAAGACATGGTTTGTTTCTAGTCTCTTAACCATGAAGATGAATAGGTGAAGGTCTTAGGGCCCTTTCACATCAGCGTTTTTTTCAAATCGCGGCAGATGCGGTGAAAAAACCGCATCTGCCGCGATTACCGGATACCGGCTGCACTTGCGGCACGGTTGCGGTGAACGCCATACAAGGTATAGACGGACTTGCGGCAAGTGCGGTTTTGCACTTGCGGCAGGTGCGGCCGCGAAAAAAAACGCGGTTTTCTCCTTCGCCTCATTGGGGGACACAGACCGTGGGTGTTATGCTGCTGTCCACTAGGAGGCGACACTAGGCAGAATCTGCAAAAGAGTTAAGTTGACTCCTCCTCTGCAGCATTACACCCCAGAACAGGAAGAGATTCTCCAGTTTTTGCTTAGTGTCGATAGGAGGTAGACATGGTCCAAAGGACCACACTAATTACATAGTTAGATATTTTTAATCTTAGATTTTTATTGTTTTTTACCAAGGATACGAGAGGGCGACGGTATCTCCGCATACCGATTTCCCAAAAACTACAACAGGCGGGAACGCGGGGTGTTACCTCCACGTATCCCCTCCTGCCACGATGGATAGGGAGCAAGGCGACGGTTCCATTGCGTTCCGATCTCCTTGTCTTTCTCCCATGGCCGGTGCTCCCACATTTTCCCCTGTCCCCACTGGGAACCTCAGGGTGACTTCTGCAGGCTTGCAGAGAATCACAGCAGGAAAGCGCAGGATCCTGCTGGGCACATCCGGACGCCAGGCCAGGCACAGACTTCCCCATCTCCCCTCTGGGTTATGGGTCGAGCAAGCCCAAGATGCCCTCCCCATTCCCTGCCTAGGGTCTGGGTTGAGGAGCCTACACAGGTAATCAGGGCTCCCTTGGGACCCTGCATGGCTCTTTTCCTTCTTCGCCCCCCTGCTTCCCCCTGAGCCAACCAACCTGGGCTCATTTAATACCCTGTGCTCCTGCCAGCTGCGGACACAATCACAGGCTGCAGCATACTCTAGGCTGCAGCACACTTGCAGGGGCACCCCTGGAGCCCGGGGCCTCAGATGTGACCCCGAATGCAGCCATAAATCGGCACATGGCTTTATGCCGAAGGCAGTGGCGTCTCTAGGAGCGGGCCCGGGTTCGTCCCGCATACTATTCATGCTGCGCCATTTCCCCGGGAGGGAGCACAGCAGCAGCAGCTCACTCAGCGGGCTCTGGGTGCCGCCGGAGCATCTGCCCTATCGTGGGCGCAGCCTCCGGTGCCTGGCGGCGTTGTCCCCAGTTCCGGCCCCGGACATCCGCGCCAGGCCTCCGCCATTCCCCGGCCCGCGATTTACGCGAGGCCCCGGCTTCGGCCTAGCCGGACGTCACCGCCCTTGTCCCCGCCCATATGCCCGCCTCCCCACCGGACGTCGGAGCCTTGCGACGTCAGCAAGGGAGGCGGGACAGGACTAAAAAAGGCGCCCTCCAGCTTCTCTGCGCGCTCTCGCGCTGGCTCCGCCCCCTTCCTTCTCGGCACCGCCGCCATTACAGCCCCGGCGCTGACACCGCTGTATACAGCGGCGAACAGCGCTTGGGTACCGGGGGGCACAGGCTGACCAGCCATCAGGCACGGTTCTCAGATGTATGAGCTTAGAAGCCCAGCAGGTTTTCAGCCCTAGGGTTGAACCTAGGACTCAGTGCTGGGCGGAATGTCTGCAGGGGCACCCACGCAGGGGCACCCACTAAGGGGCACCCACTAAGGGGCGCCCACTAAGGGGCAGATGACAGCAGGCTCATGCTTGCCACTGCTGCGGTAGCACTTTGTCCCCATCCTCCCAGCTGGAGGTAATGGGGATATAGGGATTCTTCTCAGGATCCTTGCACAACATTACAGCAATTCCAGCTTCCGCTGTGCGGTGTACACAGAGACCCAACACAGTACAATTAGCACAGCTTCGCTGTGCTGTGATCTCCGGTAGTTACTGAAGGGCAGCCAGCAGGATACAGCCGGCTGCAATCTGTCGTCCTCCCCCCTCCCTGTACACCATGCATGGAACTCGTAATACTCCCTCTGAACACAGTGTATAGAGTAATATCATACTATGAGGAATACTGCTAATTCCCAGAGCAGTACTGGCACAGTCCCTCTATCCAGCGCACGATCCGATTACAGTGGTTCCTTCCATCGTGCCAGATACAGGTACCTGTTGGTACACCTGGCCAACCTAAAGGGGTAGCTAGGTTAAGCGATATACCAGCACACCCTTATTTTATCCTCGGTCCCCCAACTTTGGCAGACCCCTGTTAATATTCAAACATCAAATACTCATCCATCATACCACTTCCAGGCACCTACACAGTTCAGAACCAGGTTGTGGTGGAATTGCTACGAGTTTAATTCACATGTTTCTTCCTCAGCCCCTACATTGCGGGAGAGTCCAGTTAGAGTGGTGTAATCTACAATTACCTGACAACCGCAAGGTCCCAGGACCGTTTGCCAATCCTCCCCACAGCTGCAGTTCTGGTTGGCGGTGATTACAGTCCAATCTCACGAGACGCAGGATGAAACACCGTAATCCGCAGCTGCACTATGAATTTAGCTGCTGGTCTCTGGAACCTAAGACCCATAGCATACTCCCTCCTCAGCTCTCCGCTGTTGGAGGCGCTGGGTAGTAGCCAGGTTTGGCTAATTGCCTTACCCCTGTCTCAACTCCCCACTGTTGGAGCTTTGGTTGAAGCTATGACGGCTCAAGGCCTGGCCGGCCCCCGTCCCAGGAGCTCTGTTGCTCATCTCCTCACTATACCTATATTAGGTATTTGGGTTGAGGTGACATGGGCGAGCGCTTTGCACAGCCCGCTTCAAAGCAGGACCTCGCAGACCCTCGACCGCACATACAACAAGACTACTCCCATGACGGATGGGCCCTTCTGGACCCCGTATGTCCGTGGCCCAAACCTTCTTCACGCAATCTGTCCCTTCTCGACTCAGGAGTCGGAAAAAAAAAAAAAAAAAAAAAAAAAAATATAGAATTCTCACAGTGGGATAGTGTTCGCCGTGTGCAGCGCAGGACACCAGCGACTGCACTATCGTGGGCACAGCCTCCGGTTTTCAGCCAACGCTACTCCTGACTTCCGGCTACTTCCGGACCTCTGTGTCGGGCGTCTGCCGTTACTGAGCCCCGCGATTTCGCGAGCCCCCGCTTCGGCCTAGCAGGACATCTCTAGCTTACCCGCCCGCCTCCTGCTCGCCATACACACCTTCCACCTGACGCGGAGCCTCCGAAGCGTCAGCACAGGGAGTGGGGCAAGGCTAAAAGGACTGAAGCACAAAGAATACAAAGACTTTTCACAGCCTAACGTTGGCAATGTTTATACTGCATTCAGCAGTCCACCGTATCTGGATGACTCTTTTACGGATGCATGACTTTCAAGGACTGCGAACACAATGGCATTTACACCGTGCTCGTTAAGAAGATTCGGTACGATCGACCTCCATAGGTCTACCGCAATTCCATAGCACGTGTTGCAACTCGGCACACACATTCTGGGAGTCCCAGCTCTGCTGCGTACTCCGGACGGCCACATGCTACAGCATCACGTATGGCGTCTCAGCCATATGGAAGGCACAGCATCGCATGAACACGGCGGCCTTTAATTGCAACACTTCCACAGCTCTTGTTAAATTTCCCCAGACAAGGCACAGATCTTAGTCTTGGAATCCGCAGTCTCCGTCGGAAGTCCCTTCAATCCTTCACACCTGCTATAGGAGTCCTAGACAGTATAGCGGCAGCTTGAAAGTCAGTCCCATTGACTCAGCTTAACCGCCGGCCTTTGCAATTATCCATGCTCAGGCATTGCACGAGAACAGGATGGGGGGCGACGTGCCCCCATCACAATGCACATGGCAGTAGTCTTGCCCTGTCTCGAAGATACCCCTCAATCTACAATCGTTCGTGCAGTATCTCTAGTACTGAAAATCTTTCAGTCACCTTCGGGCATTTGAACATGTCAGAATACAGTCAAACAATGCTACAGCTGTGGCATGGGTCAACCACCAGGGTGGAACCCGCAGTCCCTAAGCGATGACAAGTTCGCCACATCCTTCACTAGATGGAATCCTGGAACACTGTACAGCCAACTGTTCTCACTCCAGATGTACTCCTCTGAGAGGCGGTTTTCCTAATCCACCAAGGGAAGGACTCAGGGGTCCGACCCCTTCGTCTCGGCGTTCTCCGTCGAAACGCCAATGCCAGGAAACCACAGATATGGACCTGACGGAGTCACGCCTCAATGCCACGGTCCCGGCCTTCCTTTCCTGGTCTCAGGATCCACAGTCAGTGGGACGGACGCATTTGTCCAAGCCTGGACCGGTATCCGTCTCTCCTATATTCTTTCCCCACTAACAGATAGTCTTGAATATCAAACGATAAGGTTGCCAGATCATCTTCGTGGTCTCAGACTGACCCACACGCGCTTGGTCCGCAGACTCGTCCAATTTTATAGCAGCAGTACCAGGACGTCTATCAGAGGGTCCAGACCTGCTAGTTCACAGCCAGTTCTTCCTCAGACTTCCTCGCTTCCGAGGTTAATGGTGTAGTTTTTGAGACCTAGAACTTAACCCAAGAGGTTTTTTTCCCAGGATATTGTAACGGCCTTAGTCACAAAGAGGACACCAGCTTTATCAGCGTTATCCCATCACACATGTGTAACTGTTTGGGGGGGGGGTTTGCCTTTGAGACCTCCAGAGGTCCTTCCCCTTGGCCCTACTTCATACCAGGGACTGTCCGTTTCTTCCACTCAGACCTAGACTCAGGTCTGTCCTTAGGGTCTCTCACACAGCAGGTTTTCAGTCGTTTTTCACCATCTTACAAACACGTCTTGCCACCAGATGTCTATGACATCCTTCCTTCGAAGGGTCGGCTATTTAGAGTCTCCATACAACAAGACTACTCCCATGAGGACCTGAAGTTGGTCCTCACGGCACTACAAGAGTCACCTTTTCAGCCTCGATGGGGTATTACCTTGAGCATCTTCATCCAAATAGTAGTATGGTTTGGTGGCATTTCTTTGTCTCTGCAGAAGTATCGGTACTTGCAGCGGTCTCATCTAATCCATCCTCTTCTGTCTTCCATCTGGACAAGATTGTCCTGTGGCTGGTTCCGTTCTTCTAAGATAGGTTTACTCCTTCCACCTACATGAAGACATCTCTCTGCCATCACTGCGCACGACTCCAGTCCGGCCAGTCGCGAAGGACCTACATATGCGGGACCTTGTCAGAGCCCTACGCGTCTACATTTCCAAGACAGTGCCCTCCTAAGAGGTCGGATTCTCCTTTATCCTTCTTCCAATGGGCAGAAATAAAGACACGTCAGCCTCTAGGCTCTTCTAACCAGATGATTTCCTCTAACCATCCAAGACGCTTATGCCATCGAAATCTCGTCTCTTCCGGCAGGTCATGGCATATTTTACTACGGCCGTGGAAGCCTTCTGGACAGTTCGGTAACAGGTATGGGAGCAACATGTGTATAGGTAACCTAGGGTTGGCCTACACCCATGCCCAAGCCACTATAGTGCTTGCCCTCAGTCCTCGACAAATGCAGGTCTGGGGATACGTGCCCTCCAGGCGGCTGTAGCCCACCTGTCGGTACATAGTTCTTCACTGACCATGCTCAGTGTCACTAGTTCTATTGTTCTTTCCCACCCAGGGACTGCTTTAGGACGTCCCACGGTCTGTGTCCCCCAATGAGGCGAAGGAGAAAAGGAGATTTTTGTGTACTCACCGTAAAATCCTTTTCTCTTAGCCTCTAATTGGGGGACACAGCACCCACCCTATTGACCTTGTGGGCTTTTTCTACAGTTCTCACATAGCTTCTCAGCTGTTACATGGTTAACATGTTTACACAGGTTTGCCTATTATCACTCTGTTAACTGTTGACTGTTTAAACTTGTGCCTGTTTAGTTCCAGGCCTTATAGTACTGTGAGCCTGTTTAGTTACAGGCCTTGTTATATGATTATTACTTCGTTAACTCTTCACTGTTTTCCACATGCGCCTGATTAATTTCAGGACTTGTGGTACTAGCATTACCCTGCTAACTTTTAACTGTTTACACACGTGCCTGTTTGGTTTCAGGCCACGTTACACGGTTATTACCTTGTTACCTATATTTGTTTACACAGGTCGCCTGCGTAGGCTTCCTGTGTCACTGTTATTATCTGTTAACTCTCCTACTGCTTTAGCACAAAACTGGAGAATCTCTTCCTGTTCTGGGGTGTAATGCTGCAGAGGAGGAGTCAACTTAACTCTTTTGCAGATTCTGCCTAGTGTCGCCTCCTAGTGGACAGCAGCATAACACCCACGGTCTGTGTCCCCCAATTAGAGGCTAAGAGAAAAGGATTTTACGGTGAGTACACAAAAATCTCCTTTTTTTCGCGACCGCACCTGCCGCAAGTGCAAAACCGCACTTGCCGCACCTGCCGCAAGTCCGCCTATACCTTGTATGGCGTTTACCGCAACCGTGCCGCAAGTGCAGCCGGTATGCGGTAATCGCGGCAGATGCGGTTTTTTCACCACATCTGCCGCGAATTTCAAAAAACGCTGATGTGAAAGGGCCCTTAGAGATACAAAATAGAACATTTTTAATCCAACATGCAACATTTTATTTTCCAAGATTATTTTGGATTCATTTAGCCAATAACAATGGTTGAGAAAAGGACTTTGCCTTTCGGCTATTTCGCTTGCAGATACATTTTTCTCTCATCAAGATCTCTGCTTGTAATTGCAGAAGCTAAGAAATTATAAGTGGGTGAGAAAGATGCATAATTTTTCAGCTATATTTGTCATCACCAGAATATTGATGAAAACCAAAATGTGTCTTTATAGGTTGAATTGTACTATATGATTTTAGAGCGTCTGGGAAAACACGAGGAAGCCCTGGAGGTTATAAGAGGAAAGCTTGGCGGTAGGTTTCATCTCTATTCCCAGACAGATTTATTTATCGTAATGTCTACATGAAAATATCATATTGTAGACCCTTAATTTCTTTAAAAAAGATAAATAAAAATAACATATCAATGTTTCCATGTATTTGCTAAATCTATTGAATTTTTTTTGTAAAATGAAAAATAAAAGGTGCATATGTTCCTTGACAAGAATGTTTTATATGATCAATGTATAGAAAAGCTGACGAGTGAGCTGCAGAGTCGAGAAAATAAGTGTATGGCGATGTACAAAAAGCTGAGCAGGTGGCCTGAATGCAATGCGCTCTCCAAAAGACTTCTGTTACTAAAGTGAGTCCATGTTTTACTTGCCTGTTCTTTTTTAACCAGATACATTTTTATTGGAATTTTTTTTTTTTTAAAAAAGGATTTCAGTGCAATAAACAAATCACAGAATACTTTTACAAGGAATATGACATACAATGGTAAATCCCCTTACCCCTCCCACCCTCCTCCCATTCCTTATCTATGCAAAAAATTATAAATTCTTTAACATTTGGTACTGCTGTCTTAAGTCACAACCATGAAGGCCAAATACTTTCAAACATCCTCTCTTTGTGTCTCCTCCTATATATATATATTGTCTTCCAGACGTATTATATATTGTAATCGTCCCAGAAATTCCCGCCTGGGCGGAGGCTCCTCCTCTATCCATCTTTGTGCAATTAATTTATGCGCCACATATAATGTCTCCTTCGCCTCATTGGGGACACAGGGCGATGGGCCATGCCATTCTGCCATTAGGAGGCGTCACTAAGCAATTGAAAGAAAAAGCGCAGTGGCTCCTCCCAGCAGTTTATAACCCCGTGACTGGCACAGTACAGCCAGTTTTTTGCTTAGTGCCTTAGGAGGCAAGACACTTGTTTATTTTCTCTCATCGATGAATGATTTATCCCTGCTCTCCAGACGTCACAGTTGGGACTCTGGGTTGTAGCTGGTGATTCCTTCGGGCCGCTGCACCATCCCTCCTCAGACCCCACAGATGGGAATCTGGGTTGCAGGAGGTATCCCTTTGGCCTCTGGCCGCTTCAGCACAGATGATGGCTGTCAGGCTGCACTGGAATCGATGGTCTGCTCCCCTGCCCCTTGTTGGGTCCAGGGATGGGAGCCGTCATGAGGTATGAAGCAGCGCTGCCTTCCGGTGCCCCCCTATATTTCCCTGTGCTTGCACCGTCTCCTGCGCTGCGCTCCGTGCCGGCCCCCTCTCGGCCGGCGGCCTGCTGTATTAATTTAGGCCCCGTCTTCGGGTCTGCACATTGTGTTCCAGCCTTCCCGCCACCAGTGTTGATGCGGCCTGGCCGGGAATACCCCCGGCCGGCCCATTGACCAATCGCGCTCACCTGGTCTGGGCATCATTTGGGGAGGGGGGGATGGAGAACGTGGCCTAACTTTCTTTCTCCCACGTCGTTTCTAGCGCTTCTGGGCACCATCTTCAGCAGAGAGGGAAGGCACAGTCGGAGTTCGGCAGGGGGAACACAGGCTTCTGGGTCAGCGCTGCGCTTCTAGCCTACTTTCAGGTGACAGGGCTCAGCCAGCGGTCTATACCCTGCTATAGCCCTAATCTGTCTATTGTGTGCTCAGCAGTGAATATTTTCGGCCTGTTGCAGCATTAACTGTCTGCTTGTGCCTCACACTCAGCAGTGTAAACCTCTGTGTATAGCAGGGGAATTTTTGCTATGATGTCTAGCAAAACATCCCCAAGTGCCTCAAGGTAATCCTCGAATCTTCCCTCTCCTTCAAGCCTCGCATCCAGGCCCCCGCCACCTCCTGCAGACTCCAGCTCAAAAACATTTCCCAGATTTGCACTTTCCTTGACCACGACACTGCTAAAACACTTGTTCATGCTCTCATCATCTCCTGACTTGACTACTGCAACCTCCTATTTACCGGTCTCCCCGCTACCTCCCTTGCACCTCTCCAATCTATCCTAAACTCCGCTGCCCAACTAATCCACCTGTCTTCCCGCTACTCCCCTGTCTCCCCCTTCTGCCAAGTCCTTTACTGGCTCCCCACTTCTCAAAGATCCCCGTTTAAAACAATAACCGTGACATACAAAGCCATCCACAACCTGTTCCCTCCATACATCTCTGACATGGTCTCCCGATACCTACCTTCACGCAGCCTGCGATCCTTTCAAGAGCTCCTTCTCTACTCCCCTCTCATCTGCTCTTCTCAAAACCCATACAGGATTTCTCCCATGCAGCTGCCATACTCTGTAACTCTCCCCCAACACATCAGGCACTCGCCCACCCTGGGAACCTTCGAAAGAAGCCTGAAGAACCACCTCTTCTGTCAAGCCTACAACCTGCAATGAGTCCCGGTTCACTGCACCGTCTCACGATCGGCACTTCCCACTCCTACTGTATCCCCACCCATCCCTCTTAGACTGTGAGCCCTCACGGACAGAGTCCTCACCCCTCCTGTACCTGTACAATTTGATTGTCCATATATATTGTACTTGTCCTAGTCTGCCCTTTCCATATGTAAAGCACCGTGGAATCTAATGACGCTATATAAATATATATTAATAAGTCCGATCCGCAATAGCTCTCTTCCTCCTTGTCTTCATTAGATTAGAAGCTACTGAAACCTGACACTGCACTGCTAGCAAAGGGAGGAGGGAGGAGAGAGCTGCTGAGAGGGAGTTCATAATTACATGACAGTTTATACAGCAGCCGGACTATTCCTGTTTGGTTATAATGGAGAGGACTAATCCAGGAGCTCACTACAGGGGCTGACAATGCTGATAACATGGAAACTACAAACAGTACAATTTTATATGTTTTTAAAAGGTCTGCCCAGGCACTATTCAAGGGTAATATTAGTATCATACTTAAAAATGACCTGATAGTGTCCCTTTAATATCATTACGAGTCCAGAGTCCTAAACAAAATGTCATATTAATAACTATAAACAGTAAAGGTAACCATCAGTATACTTCCCGGTATTGCAGAGCCTGACCACTAATTACCACTTCGTTTAACAACCAGAAAGTGGTGCACAAGTTCACTTTATTGTGTCCTTTGCTCTGATCTTGGTGCGATTAAGCTCCACACAGTTAGTGGCATCCTCAGGGGAATGGAAAAAGTGCACCCTCCTCAGGGTCACCACACATAATTTTGCTGGATATAGTGTAGAGTACACCACATTTAATGCTCGAAGCTTCTTTTTCACTTCACTGTATCGCAGACACAGTTTTTGAACTTCAGCTGAGTAATCAGGATAGATCTCCATTTGTTGTCCATTAATAGTGAGGTCTTTAGTCGTCCTGGCATTGCAAAGAATAATGTCCATGTCTCTACAGTTCAATATTCTAGCCAATACAGTGCGAGGGGTAGAACACAGGGCCAGGGATCTCATGGGCACACGGTGCACTTTCTCAACTGCCAACACTTTTGTCAGCTTCACTGCTCCAAATTTGTTAAGTAGCCATTGTTCAATGAAAGCTGTGGTTTCATTACCCCCTGTCTTTTCAGGGATCCCAATAATACGGAAATTGTTTCGTCTGGAACAATTCTCCAGATCATCATTCTTAATAGCTATATCAGACAGCTTTTGAGTGTGTTGGTGCTTTTTTGCATTGTGGTTAAATGATCTTCAGTAGCACTCACTCTCTCCTCCACAGCACTCATCCTGACATCAGCTTTTTGCAGGGCTTCTTTAATCCCAGCCATCTCCTCCTTTAATCCATTTCCTCTTTGACTCAAAGTGGTTAGCGCAGTCTTACAAAAGGAGACTATGTGGAACACATCTTTTTAAAGTGGGTTCCCTCTCAGCAGGGCCTCCAGCATCATCCATTTCCTCACTGCCAGGTCTCCCTGTAAGTGATCACCCTCCTCGTCTACCTCCTCTTCTCCCTCCTTGTCTTCAGCCTCCTCTTCAGCCCCTGCTTCCCCCTCCTGCAGGTCACCCTCCTCTGCCTGTGTCCCTGCACCACCCCGCAAGCTTCTGCAGATTCTTAGCCACCTCCAACCTCCATTCATATGCTGCATTCAGTCGTCCTGCTTCCTTTTCCTTCTCTGCGCCATCTTGGGCCTGCAGGCTGCACCCGGCCCCGGCATCTTTCTGCCTCCTCCGTACCATCTCAGAGTACTTGTGCCGTATAGATGACCTCACTGGGTTCCAGGGACCTTTGGGCATCGGCACCGGGGAAAATGCCGATAAGAGTTGAATTCTGTGCAGTATAATTGAAGTTCCTAGCGGCGGAGGAGCTCAACAACCCCACTGCTCACATTAAGCGCTAGGCCACGCCCACCAACCTGCCTGTACTTACAACTGAGCAATACACCTGCAGTGGTAATTTATGATGGTTCTTTATTTTATTTTTTTTTATTATTTTTAAGGGGTCAGGGTGCAGTTTAATCATCTGACTTCTCCACTTTAATTAGTCTGTTACAGAATTAAAATACAATGTGACCGGGTCATCTCATGGATACATCCCCTGTCCATGTGTAAATTAGTAGTTCACGGGGATGATGTCACACCTCCGGTTCTCTTACCGACATATTTTGCATAAAGATGATGTCTTAGTAGAACAATAGTTTGTCCCACTACTTTTTAATTATTTTGTTCTTTATTTCAGCTCAGATGACTGGCAGTTCTATATGTCCTACTTTGATTCTGTGTTTTATCTTATTGATGAGACTTGGACGCCGCCATCAGAAGGCCCAATGTAAGTCTCCGCATGTGTCTATAAAGATTTTTAGCTAAAATGTAAGCACAAATTGGAACTAGGTGGGCTTAACCACCTGAGCTCCTCTCATGGTCACAATGTATGGAAAGGTTGCTGTTAGAAGAATCTGATATTCTTAAGACCTACGCAAACATTAGATTAAAGCTGGTGTGACCTGCCAACTATCTGATGTATGTGGGGTCCCCCCAACATGATCTGTGAGAGGACAGGCTTGGGGCTAAGCCTGTGTTCACATCACGTTTGCCCATTTTCCCCTACGTTTAGTGTCTCCATTGTGGCTTATGTTCGACCGCCGAAAAACAGGGTTCAGTCGTGAGTTCGGACAGGGCAATTGATTATAATGATGCAGACAGCCAGTTTGCTGTTTTGTGCATCATTTTTGGTTGTAAACACTTGTCCAGTCGAACATCAAGATATAGTGGACTGTGTACTGTGACTGTCTGCATCCCGACGATGTATCTGAATGTAGGACAAATGTGATATGAACATGGCCTTACTGAATGCCAGTTGGATGTCACATAATCCATGCCTCTTTCCGTCCAATTCAGTTAAGCCATGGATGTGTTATACAGTTGATCTGTGGTATTACATTCATTGGTGTTAAAAAGCTCTGCACAGAGGGAGACAAACAAATTTGGTTGGAAGCAAAGAAAGAATTTGACGTATGAGCAAATAAGAAAGAAGATATGTATAGAAGCAGACTGGAGATGGAACTCCATAGGTATGGAGACAAGGCTGGTAGACTCCTTGCACGCCTAGCGAAGGGGAGACATCCGGCGACACCCATGCTAGAAATTAAGGACAGACATGGGAATATCTGGTCGGGACCCAAAGATATCACTAGGGTATTGGAAAGTTTTATGCATCCCTATATAAAGATGAAACCAGAGGGAATTTGGGAGGCATGGACTGGTTAAAAGACATCGACATACCAGGGTTGATGGAAGAGGATGCACAATACTTAAATGCACCCATATCTATGGAGGACATCGAAGGGGTAATAAGACAATTGCCCTCGGGTAAAGCACCAGGCCCAGACGGATTTGGAGGAGCCTTTTTTAAATCCCTCAGGGAACAGGTATCCCCAGTTCTTACAGATCTATATAACTCCTTTTTACAGGGTAGGCCTATACCAGAAAGAATTAATCTAGCCCACATTAAACTACTCCCGAAACCAGGAAAGCCACTGACTGACCCCGCCAGCTATAGACCAATCTCATTAATAAACCAGGACTTGAAAATAATCTCCAAAATCATGGCGGACAGATTGGCCAGCATTCTCCCCAGACTAATTCACCCCCGACAAGCTGGCTTTGTGAAAGGACGCTCAACAGTTACCAACGTACGTAAAGCAATGCTACTAATAGATGTAGCAAGACAAAGAGGGGAGGGAGGGGGCGCCGATCCAGCCATGATCACCTTGGATGCAGAATAAGCGTTCGATAATGTGAGGTGGTCATGGCTGGAACAGGTGCTAGATATTATTGGTCTCAACGGCCCCTTCAGACAATATATACGCTCCCTTTATAATACTCCAAAGGCATGTGTAAGTACACCAGGTTTCTTATCAGATACGTTTGTGTTAGAAAAGGGAACGAGACAGGGATGCCCACTATCCCTGTTGCTTTTCAACTTGGCCATAGAGCCGTTGGCAATATATCTTGATACGCACAAGTTATATGAGGGCTTAAAGGTGGGAGGAAAGGAGGTGAGGATATCTCTGTTCACAGACGATATCATGCTCTTTATGCAGAACCCAGGAAGAGATTTAGTTAATGTCCTATATGCCATCGAGAGAGTGGGAACTTTCTCTGGCTTTCGACTGAAAAGACAAATGCGAGATTTTCTTCATACATAAGCACTGTTCGTTGCGAAGGGTTGAAACACTGGGGGGCATCCGGGTAGCTCAGGACAGTATACAATATCTGTGGGTACATCTAGCAAGGACGATGGGCCTGATATATAGATACAACTTTGCCCTTATTATAGCTAAAATAGAACAAGAATTGGAGAGGTGGAAAGGCTTGCCTTTGTCGTTATTGGGACGTGGCCACCTAATTAGGATGATTAGCTTTCCCAGACTTTTATACCCACTTCAGACAATCTCCTTACTACTGACACATTTAGACGTGAGGAGGCTGAACAATGCCTTCTCCAAATTTCTATGGAGGGGCAGGAGACCTAGGATCTCCTTCAATCTTCTACTTCAGCCCAAGGAGAAGGGAGGCTTACAGTTACCTGATGTTAGAGGGTACAACCTAGCATGCATTATGCGACATGGGTTAGACTGGCTTAAGGGGTCGACTAGATTCTCTGATATAGACCTGGAAAGAGAATATGCAGGGCTGTGGGATCTGGCGTCACTTCTGCACGCACCCCTTTCTATGATACCGTGCCACTTGAAACACACAACGATTTATAGAGACACAGTTATGACCTGGAAGAATGTCCGCTCTAAATTGGGCCTCTCTTGGAAGATCTCAAAGAGACCTAATCCCTGGGCGTGCCCATCTTTTCCCCTAGGACGAGAAAATTCTCTATTCAAGAGTTGGAAATCTAGAGGGGTGAGGACGCTGTTTGATCTCATGCATGTGGGTGAGAGGAGATGGTTAACACGAGCAGAGGTGCTGACCAAATTTAATCTACCTGGATTTCATGTATTGCAATACCAGCAGCTCCACCATCACCTCTTGACTAACTTGAATGACATCTCAGGGAATTCACTAATGAAATATGGGAGGATCTGATATGTGAAAGGGTGGAGGACACGTCCATACGCACAATATACAGCAATTTGGGAGTTACACTTCGACCATCGAGACCGAGGGGGCCTTTCTCCAGGTGGAAGAAACACTTTGGGGAGAGTGACTTGCCGAGCAAGATAATACAGGGATGGCAGTCAATGAGAAAGGCAGTCACAAATGAAATGTGGAGGGACACACAATTCAGATTAATGCACGGAGCTATCCAGGGTTTTAACATCCCACCCTCACCAGCCAACCAAAATAGGTGGATAAATTGTCCCAAGTGTGGAGACGCAATGACGGATTTGGAACATGGTATATGGTCATGCCAAAAATCAACACAGTTTTGGGAGGAAGTGGGATGCTTGGCCAGAGGGCACTTTATAAATGAAGGGCGGCTCAACCCAATGCTTTAGCTCTTTCACTACCATGGAGATACACCTAACCAAAGCCCTCCTCACATATTATTTCACACTATAGCCATGGTGGCAAAACGACTGATTTTGAGGCATTGGCTGGAGGGGTCCATACCAGGGATAGAGGCACTCCGTAACACCATAAAAAAAGTGTTATACCTCGAAGCTACTGAGGCTTTGAGAAACCCAAACCGTCTTGTAGAAAAATTCTTTCACAAATGGAGAAAATTTGTAGAAAAAGAACTTTCGGATTCGGAAATTGAGACGTTTAACCCCCCTTTTCGACGGACGGCTTGGTATGCTATGGCAGAACTTGAGGGCACACTGGGTAGACTGAGTAAGAATGAATAGGAGACAATTTGAAGAACATCGCCTTAGGGCAATGGGACTAATAGGTGATATAAAATTGCATCAAGGGGTGGAGGGAGGAAAGGAGGGAGGGAGGGATTGGCTTTTAAAAAAAAAAAATTTAAGAAACGGATCGATATGGGGATATCAAACTTAGTTCAATTATATGGAGGAATAACTCTAGAATAAATGACTAAATAAGACTCAATGTTCTAATCGTTATATGACCCATTGAGTAAATTTGTTTACGGCATGTTATGTTTTAATGCTTTTGTATGATCATTGTATTATATGTCAAATATTGAAAAAGCAATAAAAATGATTAAAAAAAAAAAAAGCTCTGCATACCTCTTAAGTGTAACATGTGATGACTTGTAGTGAGTGACCAGATTTGTCTTGCTTCTAGGTCATTGGAAGGAAATCTCGATTACACTATTGAACAAGTAGTTAGATTTATAGAAGATCAAATAGAGTCAGATTATAAGAATCCTCGTCCACTTCGAGGGCCACACTTAGCCAAACTTGAGCTGATTCGTCGACTAAGACAAAGAGGATGTAATGATGAATATAAGCTGGGTAAGTGTGCAGTCCAAACTGAGTTATGTCGATTTTTCATTTATACTTTATCAGCTTGCTTATTAAAAGGGTTTTTCAGGACTAGTAAAGCATGGCTTTCTTTCAGAAATGGCACCACCCCTGACCATGGGCTGTGCCTGGAATTTTATAACTCTTGACACCTTGAAGTAAATGGAGCTGAGCTGAACATACAATATGTGGCAAATGGTGCTGATTTTTTTTTTTATAAAAAAATTAGACATTCTTTCCTAATTTTTTGAATGTTTATCTCTGCACCTTGGTGATGAATTTGCAGGATGACGTCAGGCTATTTAAATTGCCGACAACTCCTTTCATAACTATTATTAAGAAGCGTGTCCATTTTTTTTTTTTTTTTTTGGCTCCACCAATCGGCTATTATCTGTGCCAAACAGTAGCTGGAAATTAAAATTGATTATTTGCAAGACAGAATAGCATATCTCAGTAAACTGTGCGATGACTGCAGCCGGGCACTTTGAATGAATGAGTGGATCAGCAGTACCCTGCTACAACCACTATATGGTTGACGGAGCTATGCTGTTCTTAACAATTGATCCCTTGTGACTGGCACTAAATACAGCCGATTGATGGTTCTGTTGGGTTTTGCATGCCCTGACAATCTGTGATTGATGAGCAATCCTAAGGTTAGGCCATGATATTAAAGTACTAGACAACCGCTTTTAAGGTATAGTCTCATGGTGCAATCCACAGTTTTGCCACAATTTCACAACGAGAAAGAAAAATAAAAAAAATAAAATGATTTTTCACAAATTGCAACAATATGCTATTGATTGATTTCACCCTTTTTTTAAAGACCCTTAGAGTGCTCCTGTCCATTAAAGGGGTTGTCCACTTCTCAGACAACCCTTTCTCAATCAGCATGTTTGCCCCTGGTAACCTAACACTTAGGCCTGTTTCAAACATCAGTGTTTCCGGCACGTATGCGGTCCGTGCCTCAAGCACATATGCGGACCGTGCCGACACATGCCGGAGGCACAGACATACGGGAACATATGATCCGCTATGGCCCCCTTCAAACGTCCGTTATTTGTCACGGACCGTGTCTCCGTGTGGAGCAGATGCATTTCTGTCTGTGCGTGTCTGTTTTTTTGCTGGCACCGTGGACCGCTTTTGGCCACAAACGTCCATGCACACAGATGTCATCCATGTGACATCCGTGTGCATGGACCAGGGTCAAAACTTTAAAGTGCAAAAGCAAAGAATTTCTTACTCCCCTCCCTCCAGCATTATCTGCTTCTCACACTTCCAGGGCTGCTTGTTACACTCATCTAATATTCACTGCACTCAGAGCTGCAGCAGCCCGAAAGAGAGAGGAACAGGAGAAGAGCAGGAAGTGCTGGAGGGAGGTGAGTATGAAATAACAGGCTGTCCGTGTGCTGTCCGTGCATAGCACACGGACAGCGCACACATGTGACATGCGGATCCACTCCCCCCCCACCCTCCCCCCCCCTTCCCCCTCAAAACGGTCTGTCTCACACATCCGTGGTTTCCACAGATGTGTGCAACAGGCCTTATACACACCTGCTGTGCTAGTACTGATACAGCAATATCAGCACTCTCTCTCCTGGAGCTCACGTGACATTGTTATGTAAATCAAGTTTTGTGCTCAATTAGTGCAGACTTCTCCCTCCCCACCTTCGAACATTAAGGCTGCCTTCAGACTTGCAGATGCATCTGCAGCGTTTTGCAGATGCATCTGCAAGCATCTGCATGCAGACCGCGGCCCCTATGTTTATAATGGAGCGTACGGCGGTCTGCAGATGCTTGCAGACCGCCGTGCGCTCTCATTGCCCGCCATTAGTGATCCGTGCGCAGGCGAATGCCTGCGTACAGATCACACACTCTCGCCCACACCACGGACGCAACATCTCGCGTCCATGGTGCGGACGAGAGTGTGTGATCTGTACGCAGGCATCCGCTTGTGCACGGATCACTAATGGCGGGCAATGAGAGCGCACGGCGGTCTGCAAGCATCTGCAGACCGCCGTGCGCTCCATTATAAACATAGGGCCGCGGTCTGCATGCAGATGCTTGCAGATGCATCTGCAAAACGCTGCAGATGCATCTGCAAGTCTGAAGGCAGCCTAAAAACATCAAGACGATGTTGAGCAGCCAGCCACAACTCTGACTTCCTCATGTTTGTCGATTCATCCAGAGGTGGGGAGAGTGAAGCCAGCTCTGATTGGGCTCAGGGCTTGCTTTACATTACAACATCACGTGAGCCCCAGGAGAGCAAGCGTGGACACTGCTGGAATGGCACCTGAGGTTAGTATAGTGTTGTTACTTTACCAGCAGCAAACATTCTGCTTGAGACTAGATTGTAGTGGACAACCTCTGTAAAAGGAATCGCTCACGTTTACCCCTCTGCTCAATTGCCCAGTATTGTATTATGGACCATGAGGGGCTTTGTGTTCATTTGCTTATTGTTTCTGTTCAGGAGATCCAGAGGATCTGATGTTTCAGTATTTCCTGAAGTTTGGAGACAAACCTTGTTGTTTCACTGATATAAAGGTTTTTGTGGATCTACTTTCTTCCAGTCAGCATTCAATTGTAAGTAGTTCTTGGTGACAGGTTCCCTTTGATTATTTCACACAGTACATCCTATTGGCCAATACCAAGCAATGCTATATGGCCTAATCGCCTCCCAAATAACACCAGGGTATTGGGGAAGCACATGCATTACATAAGGCACCAAACCTTGCTAACAACATCCATATAATGTAGTTTATAAACAGGTTGCTTGGATCACTGCCTCTGACTCCTCCAGCAGAAGGCGATGTTGCACTGCCGGCAGATATCAAGGCTATGCAGAGACATCTGTGTGTGGTTCAGTTCTCCAGGCTGCTTGGTCTCAGCTACAAGATGGAAAAGATGCAGAAGCAGGGTGCAATCAGAGACGTTATTGGAAGATACAGACACGGGCTTCAGTTTGGTAAGTGTGGGATATTTTACTTTGTGTACTATACCATCTTTTCTACTTTGTGTCCGTATGACATATATAAAAGCTTGTAACTGGTGGGAGGTTCATTCACCCAGCCTTACTGATGTTATTGGTGTACCATTGTATTCACAGGCAGTTCATGCCTGAAGACGGAGCTGCAGTTTTCTGACTACTACTGTTTAATCGGTGCACATATGCTGCTGGACTTGTGGAATGATGGTAAGTATACTATGTTGGGTAACGTAACTGCCCTTTGACTAAAGTGAATGGCAATTTCTGTTTTGATGATCAGAGAAGATTTTAGCTATACATTGTCTTGAACTATACCAGAAGCGGTAAATACATTTGCATTTCTTTCTCAGGAGAGGACTGGGCTGTATGGCAGTGTCTTGCCCTTTTGGAAGAAGGTTTGAGTAACAGCCCTTCCAATGCTCAGTTTAAGCTGCTGCTCCTCCGCGTATACTGCACACTGGGGGCATTCGAGCCAGCCATTGAGCTGTACGGTAGCCTGGATGCTAAACACATACAGCACGACACCATTGGGTGAGTTGTCCAGTGTAGATGCAGTAATGGTTTGGTAAATTAGATAATCCCGTCATCGCCCCTTACATGGAGAATTCTTCTCTTGAGTAAAACCTTCCTTTAAGCCCTGACATATTCTGTGTAGACCCCTTGCACCTCTTGTGCATCAAGCAATAGTTTTAATTAGCTTCTTCTGTTTTTTTATCCATTTTCATTGGAGACCTTTGACTTTAGTAGTGCGATGGTTGGGTTTGTGATAGAGGGCTGTGGTGTGCCCCTCAGTCATGAAAGCTAACACCTGCTCTTGCTTTACAGCTATTTGCTGACTCGTTTTGCTGCTCCCTTGGGTCAATACACTGCTGCATCACAATCTTGCAACGCCGCTCTTAGATTTTTCCATTCTAACCAGAAAGATGTAAGTATGTTGTATGTGGTGTATCTTGTAATGTTACCTTAAAGATCCGAGAAATGCCTTCATTAGCTGTTCCTTAACTAAGGTACTGGTACCTAAAGAGGACTGAAGAATCCCTGCGTTTAACCCCATGACAACACTTCCTTTCCTCAATCTGTCAATTCTGCTTTATGATAGAGATATTATCTGGATCCAAATCCTAATTCTCAGTCAACATTAGTAGGTAGTTAGTATAAGGGGCAGTGATTTCTTGGATCCAGTTATAATTCCTTTTGACAAGTTTTCCTGCTTATCACACATGACAGGGAATGTTGTCAGGAGGGCAAAGATGTTAAGGAAAAGGCCACATACTTCATACGTTCCTGGGATAAATCATATATCTCGTTATCTGTTGTTTCTGAAGTGTATATGGATATATACTTTGAGATGTGCATGTCTGATGTATTTCTTGTTTTACTTATACTTCAGACCTCAGAATATATAATACAAGCCTACAAATATGGAGCCTTTGAAAAAATCCCAGAATTCATTGCGTTTAGAAACCGACTGAACAACTCTCTTCATTTTGCACAAGTTCGCACGGAACGAATGTTACTGGACCTCTTACTTGATGCTAATATGTAAGGATTGTCTTATGTGAATCTTATGTGACCACAGATAAAAAGGTCAAAAAACTGATTTATGACAAGTCTCTTGTCATCTCCTTTTAGCTATATTATGTGCTGTTAACCAGAGGTTATTTTTCAATCACAAAGCTGGACCTCTCACCAGATGCTTGATATTGAGCTGGATACATAATGTAATAGTGACTACTGAGAAGCATAAAGTGTTTTTTTTTTTTTCCTTCTTCAAGTTACCATATTTTTGGGATCATAAGACGTACTTTTTTCCTCCAAATTCTGGAGGAAAGTGGGGTGTGCGTCTTATGGTCCGAATCTACTTTGGCTGGTTATGGGGAGGGGGCAGTGGCACAGAGTGAGCATGGGGGACACAAGAGAATGTCCTCGCTGCTGGAATCCGGCGCTGGAGAAAACACGTGGTGCCAATACTTAGAGTGGAGAAATATTCATTAGCCGCATCCCCGCCCTCCTGTCAGCGGGGAGCGGCTAATGAATATTCCTCCACTCAGGAGGAACCACATGGTTTCCCCAGCGCGGAGGAACCACATGGTTTCCCCAGCGCTGGGTTCAGCAGTGCTGGGGAGAAAGTGTGACCGCTCAGCTGGGGAGAGCAGGCAGAGCTGGGACCGTTGCAGAGATGCCTAGCTGAGAAGTGACAGGGCCAGGCACAGCTTTCATCTGGAGTCAATCTATAGCAATTCTCACCCATAGAACAGGATCTGTGATGAGGTAATGAAGAGGGCGGGCTGGAGCATCACATGACATCACTCCTTCATTACATGTGATGATCCAGCCTGCCTTCTTCATTACCTCATCACAGATCCTGTTCTATGGGAGAGAATTGCTATAGATCAGCTGCAAGTGACAGTGACAGCAGCAGTTAATGTGAGTGTAAATGAATGAATTGTAATTCTTAATGAAGTACTGTAGAGTACAAGCACTTTACCAGTCCTGTGGTGAACTATAACTCCCAGCATGACAAAGGATCTGCAGGACATGCTGGGAGTTCTAGTTCTCCCTTGATATAAATTGCACCTATGAGATCTTAAAGCAGCACTCCAGTGTTTTCTCTTCAACCCTGGAGTAGTGCTTTAAATGTAAGTATAAGAACTGTGGGAGAGGGATTACATTTAAAGCACCATCAACAGATCTGTTGTTATCCTGGGAGTTATTGTACTCCATATATATGAATTGCACCTATGAGATCTTAAAGCAGCACTCCAGTGTTTTTTCTTTAGCACTGGAGTGGTGCTTTAAATATAAGCCCCCTCCCCTGGTTCTTATACTCACCTTCTGGCATTTTTATACTGTACTTTACCGACATCGGTCAGTCCCACGTTGCCATCTCCCCCTTTTACCAAATTTTTTGCTCAAAATCTTTTTTTTTTTTTCCCCTATTTTTTTACTTCTAAAACCCAGGTGCGTCTTATGGTCCCGCGCATCTTATAGTCTGAAAAATATGGTAACTATTTTTTTTTAAGGAGAGGCAAAAAAGTCTTATTCCGCTCTGCAGACTCCATTACATGTTGTATCCAGTTCAGCATCAAACATTTGGTGAAAAGTCCTTACTTTTTATTTTCTGTGTGTACGCCACTGGTTGTAACATGAACCTGCTGTATGCAGTAATGACCGTTCTCATGAAGGCTGCCAATGTAAAGTATGTACCATGGAAAAGTACACTTTGCCAAGTCTGTTACACTTGTGGTATGTGTCTTTGATGATTGTGAACTGCTGCATTGTTGGTACATTCACACATGTAGAAATTTCAGCCAAAGATCAATATCTCTGCACATGCTGCAGAAACCGCCACATTTAAATGTCCTTTAAGGCCCCATCACACCTGGCGACGGGGCTGGGGATGACGGCGGTGACTGGCGGGTGCGCGCACGTTTTTGATGCCCCGCCACCGTCGCCGTCCCCCATTTACACTGGGGGACCATTTGCACTGAAACAGGTGACCGCCAGGCGGCGCCAACATCACCCCTTTACATGAGGCGACATAGGGGCGATGTCGCCGCTGTTAGGCCACGCCCCTACGTCGCCGCTGTTATCGGCGGCGATGTGGCCTGGTGTAATGGGGCATTTTGAGATATTTGTCTCTTCACTCGCTTTGCATCAGTTTTTCTGGAAATAAATGATGTATTGCTGTTGGGCTAGTTTCAGATTGTGTTCTAGCACACGTTCAGTGGTCCCATTGGGGCTTGTGCCTGAACTCTCTTCTCACCCCGGCAAAACAGGACTCTGACATATTAACAGACGGTTTCATTGACTTTAATGGTGCAGACTGAGTTACCGCATACTCTGTCTTGTACAATTTTTGGGTGTATATGTCTACTGCAGACAGACACCCAGATTCAGTCTGCTATGTCTGGGTGTCCCGCTGCAGTAGACGTAGGCTCCTGAAAATGGTGCACCATTAAAGTCAATGGACCTATCAGTTAATACGTCTACATCAGGGGTGGGGAACTCCAGTCCTCGAGGGCCGCAATCAGTGCAGGTTTTCAGGATTTCCTTAGTTTTGCACAGATGATAACATCACTTGCACTGGTGATGATTCCAATCCCTGTGCAATACTAAGGAAATCGTGAAAACCTGCACTGATTGCGGCCCTCGAGGACTGGAGTTCCCCACCCCTGGTCTACATCCTATCTTGCCGGCTGGGGGGAGGGTTAAGCCCCAACGGGACTCTTGAATGTGCTAGAATGCAATGTGAAAGTACCCTTACTTTTTTTTTTTTTTCTTTCTTTTAGATCCACTAGCTTAGAAGAAAATATAAAGTCCATGAGTCTGAACCCAGAGGAGGATGACATTCCTTGGAAAGAACTTCGAGACAACAGGGACCTGACTGTTCTTTTTAACTGGGATTCAAAAGAAAGGTACATGTGATTCTATTAATTATGCACATGAAGTTAATAACCCCCCTCCCCTTTCCTTTGCAGTGGCCTCCAAATATGTGATTATATCAAGTGTGGTTACATGGAAAATTTCAGAATAACCAATGAGAAAAATGTAAATATAAAGGGAACACAAAGTAAATGTGATCTTTAATGTTTGATGGTGGCACTACATTTTGGCACCCTAATTAGGATGTTTTGGGTATTTTAACCACATAGTAGATTAACCAAAGAGATTTCTCCAATTGTCTCCTTTATTTAGGCATATTACGGTATATCCAGGCACATTATACAGTAGCAATCCTAGACTGAATTTATCTATGAATTGCAGAAATGGTCCATGAACATTCCCTTAATTTAAAAAATTGTTGGTATTACATTATTTGTCATGTTTGTCTGTTTTTTGTTCTTCTGGAAATTAATAAGTGTTTTATAGGTCATCTTAAATCCTGCAGGTGGGCAGCTGCACTGCTAAAACAATTCAATTACATATTTCACTCCTTGCTGCCTGTCACAGCTCTTACACCCACATGACATCTGCAGCCATTCACTGAACTCAGTCATCTTGGGTCATATAGGTATATAGAATGCAGAATGTATCTACGTTTATGAAGGGTTTCACATAACTTGGACAACCCCTATAAATCGTCCTTACCCACCTCCCCACTTTTTTTTTTTTTTTTTTATAATAGAGATGTGTCAGAAGAACATAAACAGCTGTCACTGGAGGAAGAGCGGATTTGGCTGCTCATCCGATCACTGACCCTAAGGTTGGTCAGTGGACTGACTACTCTAAATCACACAAATGAAACGAAGAAGTCCGAGAAGGCTACAGAAAATGGAGTCTCATCCAAGGTCGACACTGTCCGGGCATTATTAAAACACTATGAAGAGGCCGTGGACTCGGCAAAACAATTTAATGAGAAGATGATTAAGGTATAGATATGATTTATCTGATATTAAAATACAAAACATCAAATGACTTTTTCTGTCATATTGAATTAGATGAATATATATTTTTTTCATATAGTATCCTTTTCTTGGACCTCCATCATCTCGGCTTGCAGGGTTCTTAGGGAGTGGCAGCTGTCAATGTCAGAAAGGGGCTTTTCAGCTGGTGAATGATATTTATGAGCTGGACACATGTGGAATAGGTAAGAATTCTTCTGATTTCTTTATTTGTTTTAATTTTTGTCAAAGTGAAACAACCTGTTTGATATTCCGCTTTTGTGATAAATGGATAATAGAACAACTGTCAGAGGAGCTGCTCAGATGTGCTTCATGAGCCAATTTTTAACCCCTATGTGACGTAGTTAATTTTGACTTTATTCCCTTCATGACCAAGGAAATACTAGTACCATATTTTCGAACATCCTCAGTTTTAAACTTAGTGTGCTCGGAGGATCACGCTTTGCTTGCACTTCACTGCATTCTCACTACTTACGTGATGGCGTATGAAGACAAGGTAATATGGTCCTGACGGGACCTGCGACAGCCTCCCCGCTCACCCTTTGTGGCACACGCAGGTGGAGGTACCGGAGGGCCTAGAGCCTGGACACTTTGTGTTCTCCCGGTACGCTGTCGCGTTCCTTTCCATCCCTCTCTGGGGGCTCTGGAGAGTGGGAGATGGGAGCCTTGCACAGCTCCGCTCCGTCCGAGGCCTCCCTAAATGGTGCTTACAGACCGGACTGGAGCCAGCCCAGTCCGAGGCCTCCCTAAATGGTGCTTACACTCCGGACTGGGCTGAACCCCCGTCCGAGGCCTCCCTAAATGGTGCTTACAGACCGGACCGGCACTGAGGCACTCTGTGTCTCCTGTGTGCCTGGGGGTAGTGTCTGGCACTTTATGTGTCTTGACACTCAGACCGCGCGTTGCCTCGGGTCCGCGGATCTGGAGGGTTGTGCCTGTGCTGGGGTCGCCCTGGCTGACCGCCCTGTGTGACACAGGGGCTGAGGCCGTAGACTGCTGTTTTCTTTGGTTATGATTGCAGTCTGTGTGTGTGTACTGTGTTTTTTACACCATTTCCCGCGCTGCGGGCTCCGAGCACCTCCATTACAGAGGCTGCTTGGAGGAGGAGAGGCGGCCCTTACGGTGACGTCACCGGGGGGGCGTGTGCGTGTGAATTCCCGCGTGTTCCCGGCGCCGCCCACGTCTGTACTGGCGGCGGCCATCTTCTCCCTCACTTCCCGGCTGGAAGCTACGGCAGCACGTGTCTGCACTTCAGAGGGAGACCGGAAATCGCGGAGGTCACACACGCACACCGCTTCCTCCCACCGCGTTACTGCGGTCGGTAAGCCACCGGGACTCCCGGTTTGTTTGTCTATCGACTTGGCTTATACACCCCCTACTGTGGCTATGTCCTCAGTTAGGAAGCATGCTGCTAAGGCGGCGGATAACACCATGACCTGTGCTACTTGCAAGGGAACTCTGGTGGAGGGGTCCTGCAATAACTGCGGTAGCAGATGCCCGGAACTGGTCGGCTGAGGCAGCAGACTCGTTGTGTTCACCCTGGGTTAGGTATCCCAGGCCAGATGGGAAGCACAACGGATCAATGAATCCTGCTGGTCCCAGATCGAGTCCGTTATTGCAAGTCACGGAAGGCAGTTGAATAGGGAGAACTTGTGACAAACCAGCTTTGTCCTTCATGTATAAACCCGGTGTCACCCCTTGCTGTGAGGCACCCCTAGCCTGGCTCGTGTTGAGGATTCACATGTACCAGGCATCCAGCGCTCATTCTTACTATGATGGAGGACATTCCTCTGATGGTGGATGGAAGTATAATGGGGGTTCGAACCAAATAAGGATCTGTGTCTGTGTCAATTGAGCCTTCCTTGAATTAGAGGGTAGAATCTTTGTTCTCTCAGATGAGGACCGTGCGTCTCGTGTCTTGCCCTTGAAGAAGGTTGTCGTGCACCCCGAAGCTCAGTCTATCAATGCTGCTTCGGCCAGAGGGGGCATCAGACCAAGATTGGATCTGTATCGATGACCAACACTATTTTCGCGAACAGGGTGAGTTAGGTCCAGTTACATCTATGGTGGAATTATAGTCCGCAAACCCCTAATGGACATTCTTCTCGTACCCTTCCTTCCAGGAGGTGCTTCAGTGAGATGGTGCATCCTCTAAGGTGAGCTCATGACTAGAATTGCTGACGCTCCTGTTTTTTACTGCATCTCGATAGACCCTTGACTTTATAGGGATGGGTTGTGATAGAGCTGGTCCTCGTATGCAACTCGAAAGTCTTCTTACTGAGCTTTTGGGGTCTTCTTTTGCCTCAATTTGGCCACTGCTGGACCTACAATGCATTCAACGCTGCTTGGATTTCTGTATCCTGACCTAGCAAGGTCAGTCTGATGTTCCTGGCACTCATGAAGTCTAAAGCCGAGATGGCCTCATGCTGCGACTAATACGCCAGGACTGGCCTCTTTGGAAACTGCCATCGCTCATTCTGTTCCTGCTTCGTCCAATGCTATTAGGATCCGCAGATTGTTCTGGCTCGTCCTTTGGGACTCAGATCCACATCTAAGAAGGATTTTGGGGCAGAGATTTCTGGTCTCTGGTGATAGACTTTTTGGCACAGTTCTGACAAAGCATGATTAAGATGTCGTGAGGCAAGATACGAAGGAATAAGCCACAACCGTTATACGTTTAAAAGGAACAACAAAACAGTGTTCCTTTCGGTTCAGCTCACAGTGTCAGCACCGTCCTCGCACGACCGAGGCGTCATGACCGCTTTCTATGGACGTCGACTAGATAGTCCAAGAAAGCCACTGGGCCGCAACCAGACTGCCACCTCCACGAACACCCTCTCATGACTCGCTCGTCATCTTCCTGACCTCCCCTACAGTGGATGCAGGGACTGCTTTGTTCGACTTTTCGACGTAAAGTGGCAATTCAACGTTCTAGATCAAGTTCTGTGGTTCGTTAGTATTATGTCTTCGCAGAGGTTACAGGATAGCAAGCTGACCTCCACAATGCATTAATCCCGATACATCGTATGTACATCACCAGAAAAGACTAGGTTTTTTTTCATCCGGTGTTGAGGGACTCACAGAGACGGTATATTGGTTCCTGCCCATCGGCAGGAAAGTGGTCAGGGGGTTCTACTGTCCAACTACTGGCTGTATAGGTAGTCCAGAAAAGGACACGGAATTCCTTTCGCCGGTCCTGGACCTAAAGTTGTAAACACGTCGAGTGCTTGGTTCGGTAGTTTCATAGGATCCCCTGCCCTCCTGTCGCAGCGGGGTCAAGGGGACTTTCCTGCGTCCACGATTCAGGAGCTTACCATCAGTGCCCCATTGCACGGCAATCAGGCTGGTTACGGGTTCGCAGTGGGGGACGAAACGTTACCAATTGTGGGCGGGCACTACCCTTGCGGTTGGCCTCTGCAAGTACAGGGGTGTTCACTGGAGTGTTGATGGCATCCATGAATAGGCTCTCATGCATGATGCAGGGTCACGGCGTCCATAATCACCTATCATGGATGATCCTACTTGCTCTTATGTCGCCATCGGAAGATCCTTTCTAGGAGGTGTAAGCCTGGGAAGTGACCATGAGTCATCGGGGAACATATTTGGGTGGCTTTCAATATATGAAGTGACCTGGGTTCCGACCACAGTCTTGACATATACTCGGGAATGACTTCAAGGACTGCAGACCTGGTTAGTTCTCTACCTTCATCCAAGCAGCCTGGCGATCCACTAGGAGTCAGCATCAGTTTTCTCTGTCACCTCACTCATCCTTCGGGAATTGATTGAGACTGGTGGGGGGCATTGGTGCGCAGATAGAGGCGGTGCTCCTTTGAATGTTTGTCTGCGTCTCTCCAGTGGAATTTCTTTGCCGATGGGCACAAGAGAGCGACTCTCGTCTGAACTCGCTTGGTGGCAACTGTCACTTACCAATCAGGACTCCCTGCAGTGTGGCATCTCAGCCCACGTCAAATTTTCATGGGAAGATCCTCCTCAAGCTTCCAGGGTTATGGTACCACGACGCACAGTCTGAAGAAGGTGGGGCAGGTTGTTTTTACACGAGAGGCAAAGGCTTCCTCTGGACCTCAGGCAGTGTAGTGACGTTCAGCATCAAACATTTGGAGATCAAGCGTTCTTATTCTGGGTCTCCTGGGTTTCAGAAATGTTATGCAGGACGACCTTTCGGAGGCTGCCAGAAATGCGACTGGCCGTCGCTTACATAATCATCTAGGGATGGTCCAGAAGGGCTCAGTGGCACTCAGCCGAAGTTCCACCGCATCTGTCTGCATGTGAGGAAAACGCACTCATAAATGTCCTCCGCAGTTCACATCCAGTCGAGAACTGGGAGGCGACTACCTGAGCGGCAGGGATGGACGCGGAGATTTGGTCCCCGCATCCAGATCGTCTTCCTGGGGGACATTTGCACTGAATGGGGCCAGCTGCCGGACGTGATCTGATGGCCTAAGGCATGTCCATTTCAGGTGCCACCATACGTGGCTGATCGTGGGGATCCTCTGAGTCTCTGGGGCTGCGGATGCTCTCGTACTGGTTGGTCAGTTTCTGAGTGCCGATGTGTTCCTCTCTGGGCTATGATTCCCAGGTGTCCTGTGGAAGATCACGTCGAGTGCAGGTACCCATTTAGTGGCTCCGGATTGCCAGAGTCTCTGTTACCGACCTGTGGCAAACATCAGGACTGACAGTGGTCTTCAGACCGCGCAGATTTACTCGTGCAAGGCCCATTCTTCCTTTCAATTTTCCAGGGCCTCGATTGCTACTGCAGCGACACTTTGAGGCATGGTACTGATGTCTAGGGTTCTCCCCTCAGTAGATGGCCCTGAATGGGCTAGGAAGTCCAGTGTTCCAGTAATGATGTACACAGGAGTGGGAAGATCTCATGTACCTCGGTGTGCCCATCGTGGAGGTTTTCGTTTGCCTTGTTCCTTCCCGACAGTGTTGGCTTTCCTTACAGTCGGGTTGGAGTGGGATTCATCCCTGGCATCTTAGAAATGTCAAGAATCAGCACTTTGGTGCATTGTCGGGATTGGGTTCCCCCCTAGGTACTCATTCTGCAGGCTGGGTGTCAGGGTGGTTCGCCCTCAAAGACTCTAGACTCTTGTGGAACTTAACATGGTACCTTAGCTATTACATTACCTCTTTTAGAGCCGCTAGAGAAAATATTCCCAATCCGTGTCGCCAGAAGTGGCTTCTTGGATAGACTAGCAAATTACGTCTTTAGATGGGATCTCAGAATTGGTCTGCATTATCCATGCAAGTACACCCTTTCTGGTGGCTCACCAAGGACAAGGTGAGTGTGGTTCGCACACGGCAAATTTTGCGAAGTCATGGTTTCAACTGTTTCACGTGAACACAGGTAGATGTGTTCTTTCACATGTTGTGCCCCGTCACGTTCATCAGTTGAGCGCACCCATATCTAGGATCTTCGTTGAGATTAACCATTTATGTAGTCCAGAGACCGACCTCCATGTCTAGAGTTCGGATTCCGTATTTATTCTCACGACAGGTTCGCTGAAGGGTCCTAGCTCGAATTCTAACCTTGGCCAGATGGTTAAGGACTTCCTATTCAAGAGGTTACGGTCTTATTGTTGCCTCTGCCGGTTGGTATTGATGTCTCAACTACATGAGCTGTTAGGTTGCTTAGGTCCTGCGACATCGAGGCAGTGCCTGCTACTCATTCATTGTGTCAGGCGCCTCTTGGTCCAGCCTGCACACTTACATCTCAGCACATAGGTGCATGCCATGCCTCTGGGATGCAAAGTATTGGCAGGCGGGTATCTCACGAGAGCGGTTTACTCTGACACCCTATAAAGCGGTAACCCCACTTTGTTATATACGTTTGTTGACGAAACTTTCCCGCACCTGGGGAGGGTATTGCTTTAGGATCATACCCATTGTCTGGTCTCCTCATATATGCTACCAAAAAAAGAGAATTGTTAGTACCAAAGTAAAATTCTTTTATTCATTATTAATCACATGAGAGGACCCGGACCCAAACATTATGTTCCTTTGCATTGATTTATTGATTTGCTCTGTTCTCTGTTATTGAATAGATGAAATTTTTTCCGTTGTTGAACGTTTTGTTACTTGGACTCTTCCCATTTCTCGGTTGAGTGGTTTAGTTTCCCTGGCAGCTTGTAGACTCAAATGAGGGATGTTTCCTGCGGTAGGGTTTTATAAGCTGAGGAGCAGTGATGTGTTTCTACTTAAATTTTTGTAGTAACCTGTTTGACTTCCGGCTATGGCGTGCCCTAAAACACCACTTGTCTGGGTCTCATTGATGTCTTCATAAGCAAAAAAGAGAATTTACGTTATCGTAACAAAAATTCTCTATTTTTCCAGCTTATAAGACTACTTTTTAACCCTGAAAATCTTCTCAAAAGTCGGAGTTCGTCTTATACGCCGGGTATCATGTTATACATGTATGTCTTCAAGTCTATCAGAGTGGTATGCATCCCCTAAACCCGCCCGTATATTCCCACCAGCAGTACCTCTCTCACTGCCTCTCAAATCTCGCTCCTGAGGTCTGCAATGATGAGGTGAGGGGCCCTTCATCGTCATGGTGAGTGTGAGTGAAGCAAGCTGCAGGTATCCGCGGTATGGAAGAAAGAAAGTGTTTCTGTGCCCAGAAAAACATGCCTCTTTCACCCATCTTGCCCGCCCTTGTATCCTATTACATCCTTCTCTGCCTCTCCGATCTCGCACATGCGCGCCTGCGACCGCTTCACTGCAGTCCTCAGGAGTGGGATCTGAGAGTCTGAGAAGGAGGTGGTGGGACACAAGGGTGGGCCAGACTGGTGAAAGAGAGTTTGGGCACGCACCATCTTTCTTCCATACGCGGATGCCTGAAGCTTGCTTCATTTACACCCACCATCACGGTGAGGGCCTTGTCACTGCATCCTCAAGATCTCGATCTTGAGGATTGCAGAGAGGAAGGTACCGGTGGTGGGATACAAGGGTGGGCCAGCGGGATGCAATACCACTCTGATAGACTTGGAGACAGGATGGGCTGGACAGGCAAGGGAGAACTGAGCAATCCAAGCAGGATTTGTATACAACAAACAGCCAATCTCCAGTAAGGTACATTACTGGGAACCACAAACTGTACAGTATATCACCAGTATCTGTACCTGTTCATACAATACAGCATACAGTTTAGTTAAGTTTTACCGTATGTGCGTTGGAAGAGGGGTAGTCTTACACGGCGAGTCGTATATTCCAAACTCTATATTATTTAACTGGAAAAGGTTGGGGGTGTCTTATAGCGGCCAGTAATTTAGTAATATCTCGCTGGAAATGAACAGAGGGTAGTCATCATTGGTCGGTCACTGCTCGCACTTCTCTCCACCCATATATCAGTGAAATATTGTTCAGCCAAACACCATGATGGGAATTGTATATCTCAGATGGTCGTTTAAACCTTTGGATCGCACAACAAGTCATAACACATATGATCCAATAGAACAACGGAGGAGATTCGTTCGTATCCCGCAATGAAGGAAGCGTAATCGTTATGTAGTGATGATAATTCACGGACCTAAGCTTTACTGCAAGACTACCGGGAATCCGGAATGGCAGGTGCTTTAATCATTTCTGTCTGCGATGCCACCAGTGACGACAGCCCTTGTAAAGGCTTGGTTGATCAGAATTCCTATGTTTGGGATATACTGTACGTAGCCAATGGAAACACAGAGGGAAGTGATAGAACGGGGAGCAATGAATGCCTTACAAGTGGGCAAAAAAAATATAGAAAGAAAAGCCCTCTAAGTCAATAAAAATCTAATCCTTAAACTATCTACTATATGGATAATTCTAATTTATATAGAAATACCCATACTATATTTTATACATTACACATCCGAATTCCGCCAGCACTCTCCATTGGTGTATGTTCAAACTGATTGTATTTATCCATGCTTGGAACAAGTACATGGGCCGTTTCAAGGGCAAGCCACCCTCTATTACCTGCAGGATAAGGCAGTAGGGCCTTCCGGAAACGTTAGCCTTCCACTTACCTTTTAGCAAAGTCTGGTTAAACACTGTTGAACAATCACCAAGGAGTGTGCATTGTATTAAATTACTCAGCACTTGAGGATGGGGGGCGCGCTGCACCCGGGAATTACCATCTACTGGCTGATCTTTAAAGTTCCTTTTGTGACATGATTATCATATATATTTATATGGTAATAAATATCATTATCCATCTTCCTCAATACATATTTCCATATATAAAATATTTCTATTTCAGATTTTTATAATATATTCTATATAATAAGTATAGATTAGGTATTTATTGTGGTTTTTCTTCTCCTCATTGGGGTGACACAGGACGATGAGTTATAATTTGCCCATGACGATATATGGGGAATCTGACGTCCTCTGTCAGGCCTAGGACTAAGGACACGTTTCTCAGTTTTTGGGATAACTTCATGAGTCTCATCTTTACTTCAGGTTTATGTCTTTCAAGGGGGACGTGGATTGAAGAGGGGCAGAGGCTCCAGCTTTGGTCTTGGAGCCCTCAAGCCTGCCTGTTTTGTCAAATGATGATTGCAGATCTATTGGGTTCCGATGGGTGAACCCGCTCGTTAAGCGGGATCAAGGGTTTTTCTTCCAGTTCACATTGCTCATTGTTTTTTCTGGCTATTCCACACTCAGGATCCACCAGGTGCCCTGTGTACATTTCCAAGAAGTTACGTTTATAGACTCTCGGAGTTTATGTACTCAAGTTGTTATACTATCTGGAACAGACAACCATGTAGAGCTTTTAACTCTTCAGAACTTTCGCAGGATGGATCTCTAAGGTTTCTTCTCTGGAACGGAACGATCCTTGGTGAAGTTCGATCGCACTTATGAATGTGTTGCCAACCTTTGGTCCTAAACTATCTCCTTTTGTCATCTTTTGTACAGTTATGTTTTTATGTGAGTAATATGGAGTGTCCTTACTTTAAGGACCATAAAAGTCGGAGATGTTTGTTCCTTAAATCCACAGATGTGGTTGTATTTAGGGAGCAATCCTACTGGGATTATTTTTCTTTTCCCCTGTTCATTACCTTTTTCCAAGCTTCATTGGGGATAATTTCTAGGGTCCTAACGGTATCTCATATCTCGCTTTATATTGGACCAGGTTAACATTTCTTTACATAGCAGTGGTCACTTGCATTCCGAGATGTTGCCATCTGATCTTATTTGTGGGGTCTTTTTCCCTTCCCATTACCATGGGGAAGCTTTGGACACGTCCATGGTATCCTGTGTTCGACCCTGAGGTGATAGAGAAAAAGATTTTGTTTGCACTGTAAACTCTCTCCGAGCCATGCACATGGGGACCACATGCTCCCTACCCGTATTGTCTTATTTTCCTATGAGCCAGTTTATCAAGAAGGATCAGATTGCCTTCATCAGTACTGCTTTTGCACAAATTATCTGGCATCTCTGTAAGCGGGGGGGGGTGTATGCTGGTTAGAGGATTGAGATAATTTTACATTTTATTTATTAGCGTAGCGTTCCTATGTGGCAATGCATACAGCATGTATCCTTTCCCCATTTGGGTCAGAGAAAGAGATTTTATAGGTGGATCACAAAAACTCTCTTTTAGTTTACCGGACACTTTAATAAATCTTTTTTTGTTAGTATTAGGAAACAACACTCAGTTTTATACATGATTGTTTATCATCTTCAGAAATTATCCATTACACACGGTTGAGCCATACTTCGGTGTCTCGAGTGTGGTAAGCTAGTCATTAGTGAGCCACAGGTTTTTCATGGTAAAAGTTGATTGATAAATTTCTCGACCATTTCAAGCTCTGAGAGACATGAGCATAATACAGAATCGTGCCTGAATATTTATTTTTTTTTAAATAAAGTATTTTTTTTTGGCATAATAATCCACAGAGTGGCAGTATACAACTTTGCAAAATTATGGACACTTGCTCTGGGGATGTGTTCAGTTTCCATTGTTGTCATATTTAGTAGAAAAAAAGAGCGATCCACCCCGATGGCAAATATACTACTTGATAATTAAATCTCAGTGCCTGGCAAGAAACACTTAAAGAATTCTTGAAAAATAAATGTGTGGCATCAAACTTATTTTTTAGACTAAGCAGAGAGAAAATTTGGCATTACTGATGTTAACAAACAACAAAACACTCTAATTTCATTACTTTGTATGTGCACCACGCATGGCTATTATAATCAGCTTTGATCTCTGATGATTGCGTTAGTGTTTGTCATCATTAAGTCCATGCCTCAATTGGTCCACTAACCGTCTCTGCAATTGGTGTGTGCACAAATCAGCTTTGCAGGTTGGAGCCTTGTTATGGACCATTTTTCTTCAACTCTTGCACAAAAGATTTCTCAATTAGGATGAGGATCTCGGACATTATGCAGGCCATGACATTGATCTTATGTGTCTCTTTGCAAGGAATGTCTTCCCGAGTTTTAGCTCTATTGCGATGATGCAATTTCACTCCTGATACAAAATAATTTCATCAACCACCAACATTCCTTAATTGATGGTTATAGATTTAGGGTTGTGGGTAAAAATATCAATGTAAAATTGGTGATTTATTTAAGACGTAAGAGCATCTCCCCTGCCTTTATGACATGAGCCTCATATCATCATGACTATGGAATTGCAAGTTTTCTTCATGGCAGTCATCTCTATAAATTCTCATTGGAACGCGCCAAACAAACGTTCAGCTCATCCTTGCTCACATGCAGATTCGGGATTCATACCTCAATATGAAATCTGTTCATCCAGTCATAAACAATAACATGTTGCTTTTCCTATGCATTGTTAACTTGTTTTTACAGTTTTGAGGTTTAAATGATGCTTTATTTAGCTTTTCTGTATGTAATCCATTTCTTTTGGCAGTTTCTTATGCCACTTCACACTGTAGCAGATCGATGACTGAGTTACCAGGTTTATGGTGACGCATGGGCAAGCCTCGCAAGATAATCGACTAATGTTGACAATTAGAGTGACATGCACCTCGTGAGTTTGCTGGTATGTGTAGAGTATCGAGGACCATTATTTGGCCGTTGGAATTACACTGAGGAAAAGCAGCATCAGGTGTGATTGAAGTGGAAACGACCAACACCTTCTAATACTAAGGTATGGAAATCAGGCCCGCAACGGGACTTCGGACATTCGCTGCGTTGTGGGAGATTGACTGTGACATTCTCACAGGACACATAGCGACGCACCAACGATCCCAGGTCATGTATGTTGTTGCGACGCTGGTGTCGCAAGTGTGACTTACCCTTTCTGTTCGGTCACAGACATTGACTCTCAGTTTCTCCCATTCGTTGACCTCATTTTATTTTAATTTCATTATATTTCGGTGACCTAAGATTGTAAACGTTCAATCATTCTTTAAGAGTTGAAACCGTCTCCTTCAGTTTAATTGGCACCTCCTCTCGTGTTGGAGCAATGATTCATGTCAGTCCACTTGTGCAAAAAACAGCACTCTAGGGGGGAGGGGATCACTCCTTTATCAGATGGACATGAACATAAGGAGCAGATTTCAATTTAGCAGGTGTTATTTAGAGGAATGAAAATTTAAGGGAATTTTCCTATTCTTAACTCAAAATTGAGTGTTTCCAATTTTTTACCCCTGTTTGTCTACAATGTAACGTTACGGCTACCAGTCTTTTTCTTTCAAGGATTTCCCTTGATTTTCTCTCAGAGGAGAGATGTTGCTATTTGAAATGACTCTTTAGTTGTTGTCCATGTGGTGTCTATCGCTTCTTTTTTCTACAAATATTAAAGACAAGCTGTATATTGGACTTATCCTCAGCGGGCGTGAGCTCCCTGTTTTGCCAGGGTTGACTGATAATGACCAAGATTCCAATTTTTCTAAAATCAACCCCATACAGATCGAGCATAACCGCTTTCTCACCCACCCTCCCAAATCAACCGGGGCAACAGTAAGTATAGATCAGGTTAATCAATACTCTATGATTCCGTACATAAAAATGTATTAAGTATATCCTACCCTTACTCGTATATGGGTTGACACTCCGCAATACTCTGTCATCATTATGATGGAAGACACGACCGGTAATTATGCCAACCCTAAACTCTTCATCGCATCCAGCTTCACCCAGTTTTAGTGCAGATGTGTTTACATTCTGTGAGATAATAATAGTTGCTTTATGTACAAATCTGTTCCTTGTTGGGGACTTTCATCAAGCCCAATGTAGGTGATTATTCTACGCGTTCGTAATATGATAGCTTTGCAGATGCCAGCTTATGCCAGTTCCAGCCCGTCATCAGACTCCCTACAATGCTCAAAAAATCCTTGTTCAGGTGGGTCTTGGTTATATCACACCATCAGCACCTGGTATGAGTCTTAAACAACTAACCAGCAAATTGCAGTTAAGGGCACGGACCAGGATTGAACAACATCCGCTTCCTCCATTCCATTCACCTAGGACAATCCTACTCAGTTCCCGCATTTACACATCCAATTAGTAGACCGGACGATTGGGACCGCCAGACCCCTTCTCCTTCGGTATGCTGCAGATACTCTAGTTTGATGTGTGCCGCCTTCCCTCCAGATCAAATCCCCTGATGATGGCGTTGATTCTATTCAGAACCTGTGGCTGTGCCAACCACCTGCAGCCTCTGATGTAAGTACCTTAGAATGCTGGTACACTGACGTCATGTTAGAGGTTCGCCTCCTCCTCTGCCACGGGAGTTTAGTTGCACCTAGAGCGCAAGTCTTCTTTTTTCAAAAATTTATAGCATGGGATTTATATATTAGTTTATCATAATCATCTATTTATTAGTAAATGGTGGTTCCAGGATAAGCAGTAATGCCCAGGACTACGGTATCTAGAATCAATGGATCCTCATCTTCCTACCTTCCAGGAATTATTTCTAAAAGGGTGACATGCGCACTTGTCTTAACAGGTCCATGCCTCCCATAAAGGATTTATAGTTATTACAACAGACCATTTGGTGTTTTCCATCGCCACGACGCAACCAGCCTGAAGATGAGAGACCGCCATCCAAGACAGAACCTCTGAGGATAAAAAGGGGGACCTCTCTGATACACTCAGTTAGGTTCCTGTCTTGGAAAGACGGAGGGACCTCTGTAAGCTCATTGCTGGTCCTTATGGCACTGGACCCGGTAGCTGAAAAGCTTTACCTTACCTAGGCAGTGGTCCGGACTTGTCTGGAGACAGCTCCTCACGGATCACCTGCGTGTGGTGGAGGGCACGGGGCTGGAGAGGCCACCACGGCGCGGTTACTCGACCCTTTTGACCAGGGGACGTGCAAGTGCAGGATTGGTGGCTTGTCGGCAATAGAATTATATGCCGATTGGTAACAAGGTTTCCTTCATGAGGTGGTTAAGTCCTGCCTGGCCAGCGTTCTGGGTTGTGAGGGCCTGGGTAGCGGTTCTCCACTAGGGCGGCAGCTTTGAATGTTCGCGGCCGGCAGAACGCTACTTCCGTTTCGTTGGGCGACCGAACATGGTACTGCTTACTCGGCCTTGCGCGTACAGCCCAGGATGGCGAGCGCCAGCGTCATCTGGAGCTGGAGACGCAGCGCTGCAGCGGCGTTTGTACAGATGGTCAGAGTATGGAGGGCTAACGCCAGCTCGTAACGGAGGTAAAGGTCCGTTGCACTGCTCTCCGATCCCACATGGAGCAACTACATGCTGGTAGCCACAGGTCCTCTCTGTAAGGTCCAACAAGAATGTTTGGACCGGAAAGCCCTCTCGTATATCGGTAAGCCTCTGTTGAGTTGACTTCAGCCTTCGAGGCTGTGCTCTAGTTATTTTACTACACCTCTGGTGATTTCTAGATGCAGCGCTAGAATAAGCGTTGAAGCTCGACTAAAACTAGTGTCTGTTGTCTCTGTGGAACAGTCCTTTCAGTGTGATTATTTAAGGATGTATTTTAAGGACTAGATGATTGCCCCTGTATGCGGTACTGTAAGAGCGAAGTTCCTACCTGGTCTGGCCTCTATCCTTTTGCTATTATGTGGGAGGCTTTTCCGTCCTCGCTGCAGTGGCCTGGTATGGAGGGGGACACTTTATGCGACAGAGAAGGCGCTTTTGGGCTTTCTTCCTCTGGGTACTGGACCGTGCCGCTCGTTGTTACACTGGGGGGGAGCCGAGGTCTTGTATCCTGTAAATCTTTCTCGTCCATCTCATCGTCCCCTCCGGGTTCATCCATCCTTCTGTGGACGCGTGAGAGGGACCGATTGGGTTCCACGTAATGACACTGCTTTTTGACTTAACAGCAGGTCCTTTCGCCTGTGGGGTTGGTGGATGCCGTTGGGCATTCTTCTGGTTGGCGATTTTAGGGTTTCAGTGGTCTCTGTGCATCACGCAATAGACGGACTTTTCCCCTAATCTGAGGGGCCCAGGAAAACATTTTTTGCTCCAGAAACTTCTACTTGTTTCGCAGCTTCTATCCTTTTTAGGCTATGGGTAATTCCTAGGGAATCACTGCTAGCATTTTTTGTCCTAGTTTATATTTGGTTCAGCAGTTGACAATGTGGACGGTCCTCACTATCGGCTTGGAGGACCTTGTCTTCTCTTTTGGACTCTTCTGCGGTAAGGTTTAGGCGATTCCTCAGTGGACAATTGGCATGGACGAAAAGTCAGATTTATGTCTTTAATAGACTTTTCTATTTGCCATTATGGTGAGGAGTGCCAGGTTTGCACACTCTGGAATTTTTGATCACCTGGTCGGAGGATGTTCTTTCGGTTGGTAATTGTAGCTAGCTGATATCTTGGCACGAGGCTTGTGAAGTGACATGTTTTTCCTCCGGATTCCGGCTTCGCCTTCTCCAGGGCCGTTCCCCTTCGTGAACCTCGAGATTTGGAAACGGATGTACACTAGCAAAACACCGAAGTTCTTGGGCACAAGGTTAAAGCATGAGTCGGAGTTTTTTTGGTTCGGGTTGTTCCTCATTTGGCTGTAATTTCCAGTATCAGTGACGGCTTCGCTCAGGATGAGGAGCTTGTTTGACCCTTTCTCACCAGCCGGATCTTCAGGGTTGGACGCTTGCGAGGGAGCATGATCTGCTCTTTCAGTGAAGACGGTTTGACCACTGGGGTTGCTTCGGTTCATGGGGCCCCCGGGTTGATGTGTTGCGATGTAAGAAAAGGCCATTTTCTGTAAGAGGGTGGGCTTGTGCGACTAAGGGGAGATTCCCCGGTTTCCTACAGCAGCCCTGCAAGGCCAGGGGATTTCTGTTCCTCGCTGCTTTTATCTCGTCGACCACAAGCCAGCTTCAGTTGTTCAGTTCGGACATCCTATTAACCCCAGAATCCACAGACACATTGCTTTCTAGTCTGTAGTTTTTCCTGTTAGGTGTATTGGTAGTGATCAATTGGAGTTGCGTTGCAAATTGTTTCCAGGCGTGGGTCTGGATACTGCGAGACGCCATTAACACAATGTTCGGTTCCACCGTCACACAGCGGCATTGCTGATGTTTCGCACCGTTTAGGGAGCTTCCACTGCCTTGCTTGATGCCGGCTCTCCGTTCGGTCGCCTGGCATGGTTTTCTCGGCTTTTCACTAGGCAGCTGCTGGCAGTTGTTTGAAGGGACAAGCCCTTTCCAAGTCTGCAGAAACAGGGTCCTACACTCTATCATTCATCATTGCGACGTTGCTGGTGAGTTGAGTTGGAATCCAGCAGCGCCACTGGGAGACATGTGCCCTACGGACGGTTTAGTTTCCATCGCTGTGCGTCGCCAGTGTGATCGGTACTTGATGAGTTGGTACAGAAGATCCAGGTTTCCTCGCCACGCTCAGTTTTGTGGTTCTGTTGGTTATTTTAGGTTCCCGTCTTGCTTGTAACCCTCCTTTCATGGACGTTCGGGGAGTCCGTTAGCGACTGGTGAAGTTAGTAGTCCAGAGGAAAGACCCCGATGGGTTATTAATGTCAGGGCAAGCTTCCCGACCTCGAGGATCCATTGCGTCTTCGGTCACCTTTGTTCTGCAAGTTACAGGGCCTCTTCCTTGTTGGTTTTCAGGCAGGGTGTGTCCCTCTTGGGAACTCACTCTCAGTCCGTGTATCCCGCTGTTCTTGGGCAATGAAGTTGGCTTCTGTGGCCCTTCGTGGATGGTTATCCCATGAGTTTGCCAGGGGGTTAGGGGCGGACACATTTGGACAGATAGACTGTTCGATCCCCCCTCCGCCAACTTAGATTCACTAGAGGGTGGGTTACATCTTCACCTGCAGGAACTACCTCTCCAGGGGCGTCCGTGGGGTGGTCACTGTCTCTTATGCTGAGACCACGGAAGCCCCAGTCTCTACTCCCTTGGCCATTGTGCAGGGGTCTCCTGAGAATCAATAAGTGCCTCTCCAGTCTATTCTCCTGTCTGCGGGAGTCTCTCAAGCCTGTTTGGAAGGCTGTTATCTTGCGCGTAATTTACTTCTCTTCGGCATGGCACCAATCTTAGTGCCTCATCAGGCTATGCAATGTTGTGGTGGTTCCTGGCACCGTCAGGGACTCACGTCCTCAGGCACTCATGGATAGTCTAACGCGAAAGTTTTCAGTTGTAGGGAACGCCTGTCATATTCCTCTGCTGCCCTTCGCATCTAGGACGTGGACAACTTCCTGCAGATCTTTCACTGCAATGGTGACGCCATCGGGAGCGCGTCTCCTGGATTGAGTTTTTTTATTTTGTCGCTTCTCGATTGCTGGCAGGCGTTGCATTCATGAGATGATTTCTTTGCCAACTCGAGAGCACCGGTTGTGCTGTGTGGATTCTGTTCGCTGTTTCCCTGGAGTCCGCCCGTTGTGGGACGCTAGTCTGATCCCTGGCTCTTGGCCTCTCTGTGTCTTCTAACTTGTTTAGGTATCCTTGCATGTTACGGATATGTTCAGGTAGCAGATCCAGGGCGGGTCGTCATGTAATGGTCCCTTTCTACCCTCCGAGGAACTTGTTCTTCAATGGTCAGTGCCAGCCTTGTCTAACAGGCTTCCCTGGATTTTACCACCTTTCTGTTTCACTGTGGGCCGGTCCCCCTTCCAGCTGGGTCTCCGGTGACGAGTGGACTGCATGACCGGCTGCTTCGGTCACAAAGTGTGGGGGATAAAATCTTTGTCGGGCCTTGTCAGTGTGTGATATTTCATCAGTGACTGAATGACTCCACTACCATAGAAGGGGTGTGGGATCCAGTGGAGTCATTACAGGCTACAGACAGTTCAGTTCAGAAGTGGACTCTTCCCAAAGGAGCTGCTGGAGCAACACAGGATGTACACATGCTCCACTGTAAATATTTTGTTGGCCATATTTATATTTTATTATGCCTGGCTGCCAAAGAAAAAATCTAATCTGCGGCTACATTCAAATTGTGCTTTTTTTGCAGTGCACTGCAAAAAACGAATTACTCAAATGACATCCCAGCAAAATCTATGGGTTTTCATTTTTGCCATTCAGACAGTGCACTAGTAAAGTGATCTGTTTTTTCACTTTAGGAGAGTTCCGTTTTAGAAAAAGACATGTCAATTTCTCTTGCGTTTGTCTCCTTTGTTTTTCTCATAGCACCCCTTCAAAATGGGAAAAAAAAGCAGCAGTAAAAAACAGATGGGGAAAAAAAGGATGCTTTTTTTTTGTAAAAAAAAAAAAAGACTCCTCCTTTTTCTCCTTCGCATCATTGGGGGAAACAGGACTATGGGAGTGGGGGGGGTTTGGGGAACCAACAACCGCCGCCAATTAGATAACCTGGTACGCTCTCTTTGAAGCCTCAGAGGCAGCTCTGTCACCCTCCTTGGCTACGGCATGGGTCACAAAAGCAGTAGTATCCTGGATGCATTCCCTACGGCTATTATTACAAGACTTCTGTTCCTTGTTGGCAGTGGCAAAAGCCATTCTCTTGCGCCGAACCCTCTGGCTTAGCGGCTGGCAACGCAGACTCCGCATCTAAAAGATCCCTTAAAAACCTACCCTGGAAAGCTTGGCCAACTCTTCTCCGAAGCCACGGGGGGGGAGGAATAATTTCTTCCCCAACACAGGTTCAAGCAGTCCTTTCACCGCCCACAGCCACAATCGCGATCATGCATCCCTCACAGGACATCGGGATGGCCCACCTCAACTGCTAACACAACCACAGGAAGGCCTACCCGTGAAAATGAAAGAATTGAAGCTAAAAGAACATTTTTGTTAGGAAAATTAAAATATCCATTTTTTTGTTTCCACTTTGCTTAGTGCCTGTGAAGCACCTGAAGGATTAATAATCTTCTTGAATGTACTTTTGAGTAGCTTGAGGGGTGCAGTTTTTGGAAGGGTGTCACTTTTGGGTGTTTTCTGTCATGTACACCCCTCAAAGGGACTTCAAATGTGATGTGGTCACTAAAAAAATGGTTTTGTAAATTTTAGTGGAAAAATGAAAAATTGCTCATGAACTTTTGAACCCTTATAACGTCCTAAGAAAAAAAATTTTTTGTTTCCAAAATTGTGCTGAAGTGAAGTAGACATGTGGGAAATATTATTTATTAACTATTTTGTGTCACATACCTCTCTGGTTTAGCAGAAAAAAAATTTCAAAATTTGAAAATGGCAAAATTTTCAAAATGTTTGCCATATTTTTGATTTTTTCACAAATAAACGCAAAAATGATCTACCTAAATTTAACACTAACATGAAGCCCAATATGTCATGAAAAAACAATCTCAGAATCGCTAGGATCCGTTGAAGCGTTCCAGAGATATGACCTCATAAAGGGACACTGGTCAGAATTGCAAAAAATGGCAAGGTCTTTAGGGTCAAAATAGGCTGAAGGGGTTAAAAACTATATGCATATGTGGAGAGCTTAGGAGGTGAAATCCTGCTGACCTATTTTATTTGAGATTAAACGGTTCTCCCAGTAGTCTGTGGGTGAGGTATGCCCACATGTTCACAGGAGGCGTTTTTGCTGCGTTTCTTCAGCAATAATGCACCAAAACCTGATCTTTTTTTGCAGTAAAAGATTCCTTGGGAGTAAAGTTTGAGTGTTTTGCTGCGGTTTGTCAGGTTTTGTTCCTTTTTTAGTTGCTTTTGCAGCACTCTGCACTGACACTTTACTTCCGTTCAGTGTAAATGATATTGTCTGGAAACTGCGTGGATTGCCCTGGCCTTTTGTGCCGTTTTCACCTTTTGGGTGTGTTCTGTTTTGCAGTCACTGGCAATCTGTAGTATTGGAATCAAGCCTGCGCTCCTCTAAGTTTCTGTTTGCTTTATAATGTGTATTGTGTCCCACCTTTTCCTCTAAAACCACTTCAGGTTAATTATCCCCAGGCCTCCAGCTTCATTCTGGCATTACTCACATACTTTAGGGTTATTCTTTTCCCCTGTGATAAAAACTTCACTCAAAACTTTCAAAGTACTAAATTCTCAAAGATCAGGTGATATTTGCATAAGGTGCATAATTTAAGGGCAATGTGTCATCAGAAAATGACACCCATTTTATCACATTTCTATTAAATTGTGTATGGGCATTTTTCATTTTATTACTGAAATGTTGACATTTTCAGACTGGCCCTTGCAGTGGTCACAGTAGGCTTACGCGACCCCACTTTTCTGCCGCCGCCCCCACTTTTCGGCTCCTTTCCCTTCTCTGATGCTCCCTGGGTTGTGTTGCTTTCTAAACTGAGAACAAGGTGCGTGATCTCATTCCTGGAGGGTCAGGACCATTCTCCTGCTGGAGATCTACATTGTGTGCTCAATTATTAGGCCAGTGAGCATTGTGACCGTATCATTCTATTTATGCAGATTTTTCAACTTAAAGCTGTATAAACTTCAAAGTGTGCAGAATTATTAGACCGCTTCTTGTCCTCAATCCAATTGGGCCAAAAAATAGAGATTTAACTGAGTCTGAAAAGTCATTGTTTTACAGAAGAGTGCAGCACTTTTGAAATTGCTAAGATTTTTGGGCCTGATCACAGAACCATCATGTGAATTACTGGAAATGGTCAACAGGGTCACAAAATAGATATTGAGAAAAACAAATGCATATTAACTTCCAAAGATTTGAGAAGAGTCAAATGTGATGCAGCCAAGATCCTATTATCATCCAGTGCTGTCATATGTGACCCATAACCAGTTAAAAAAGCCCAGACAGCTGCTGCAGAATCCACATGTTCTAAGGCTGTGCTCACACGCGCTATTTTGCACCTGTAAAAAAATGCGGTGCATTCACACACGTTTTTTTGCCGCCGCATTTTACCCCCAGCAGGCGCAGGAGGAAGTGATGTCACATGGGGGAAGGAGGAAGAATCCTGTGTTCTTCCCCCGTGACATGTCAAGGCTGAAGTTTTGATCTACATACACTGGGAAAGCAAAATAAAAGAGAAAACATATATTAGGCCCCTTTCACATCAGCAGTTCTGACCAGATACGGCAGATTTACCGCATCTGCCGCCTAATGGCCGACTTGCGGTTCACTTGCAGCAAGCCCCCCCCATTCATTCAGGTGTGATTGACCGGTAGCAATCAGGTGATGCGTCAGGTGACACACAACCTGATCGCTACCGGCCAATCACATCTTAAGGTCTTGGCAGTGGTGATCGGACACCTTCTCCTCGGGTCCTGGACAGCTGGCCGAAAGGTACATTTTTTTTTTGTTTTTTTTTGTTTTTAATACATGTTTTGCTTTTATTTTGGTTTCCCAGTGTATGTAGATACACTGGGAAAGCAAAACTTCAGCCCTGACATGTCACACAGGGGAGGAACACAGGATTCTTCCTCTTCCCCCTTGTGACATCACATTCTGCTTGTCGTCCTGCACCCGCGTTTATAGGCGCTGGAATTGCGCATTGTCTGAATGGCGATGCATTACTCCAGCACTTATGATGGGGCCTATGGGAGAAAGCGCACACCTATTTTGTGAAAAAAAAAATAACATTTTCATTCTTTTTACGCACGCTTTTTCTTCTCCAAAAGCGCGGTCGAAAAAAGCGCAGTGGCTGAACTGCATAAGTGAATTTCCTTTCACTTTGCCAGAAACGCAGATGCGCTTTTGGGGAAAAAGTGCACGTAAGAAGCAGAAAATATGCATAGTGTGAGTGCAGCCTAAGCTTGGTTTCTCATCTGCTTTATTTGCAAACACAGCAGATCAGGCAAACTTGAACTTTTGAACCTCAGGGTTGCCTAATCTGCCATTTTGCAATTATGCCTTTTTTTTTTTTTGCAAAAAGCAGAAGTGGCTTCGTTGCGGCACACGTGCAGCAAGGTTGTGCTTTTGCTAATGCATTTAAAGGGACCTCCGGACAAGTAAGGAGACTCAGATTTTCCCTGCGATCCCCACTTACGGTGCTGGCTAAAAACCGCTGCTAGCAGCAGTTTATATCCGGTGCCGGAAGTTCCGGATAACGGTCAAAACTGCAAACCTCCGCACTTTTCTGGAGGTCGCTTTACAATGCATTGGCACAAGCTCAAGTGTGCCACAAAAGTGGTGCAAGTGTGACACATTGCGTCTTTGCAAAAACGGCAGGTTTCTGCCAGATTTGCAAAAATGCAGATGTGAAACCACCCTAAGGCAGATTGCAGGAACTGGATCAAAGTAGTAGAAATCGCCTGCATTGCTGTACAAAGGCCAAAGTCTAAACTGATGTCCGATAAAGTGGTTTATTGAACAGATTTCAAAGTGTTTCCCCATTTCTTCATGAGGAAATCCACCAAAATACTAATATTTAAAATATTCAGCCAGTGTCCAGCTCACCGGACAATTAGTTCTGTGAGTACAGCATTTGGTGACGGAGCTACGGACTCCTTGCAGACATCACAAGGCAACCACAGTAATCCAAAGAAATTTGTCCAGCTCCACATCTTCTTAAAAGATTCAATTTTATTTTCAAGAGTTTAAAATCACGTACATTTACGCGTTTCGTACATAACTGTGGTCTTAGTCATAATTATGCACATTAGCTGGACGAATTTCTTTGACTTACTCTTTAAAATCGTATTGCTTTTGAGGGTTTTCTGGCGTATGAGCCCATTTAGTCACTTCAAAACTAATTAGGACTTAAAATTTAATACGTTATGGAATTATTTTTTTAAACACTTCCAACATCCTAAAAAATTAAGCTGCATTTCAAAAATGATGCTGATGTAAAATAGACATATGGGAATTTTATTTATGAACATTTTGTGCGGTATGATTTTCTGTTAAAAATGCATAAAAATTCAAAGCTTAAAAATTGCAAATTTTCATTAATTTTTTTTATATTTTCATAAAGAAATGCAAATTTTTTTGACCTAAAGTCATCACTATGGTGAAGTACAATACCCTAATTACTGGGGTACGGTATGTAAAATTAGTTACCATCCGAAGTGACACCTGTCAGATTTAAATATAGGGTAATTTCAGGAAGGTGTCCCATACTTTTATATACTTTATAGCATGTAATATGATAGAGAATAGGGCCCCACTATGCGCTATTTTCATTGGAGAGGATGCCGACACTGCTAAATGTTTTTGCTTGCCAATTTTCCCAACTCCTATCAAAGTGACTGGAGATAGCTGCGCAAGCATGGCCGCCTCCACATTCCTGTGCATTTCACATAGGTGTACAAGATAGTATTAACCTACACCCTTTAATGAAACGTCAATCAATAAAATGTTTTACATGACAGGAGGTGATGGGAACTTTGTAAAATTCTCTATAATGGTACATTTACACGTGGCCACAGGAAGGTGGGAACAGGCAGGCATCAGACACAAATTGTGCCTGTTGCCTTGAAAAGACCACGATGTGGCTGCGCGTAATTCAGGACTTTCCCACCTGTGTCCTCCCGAAGGAAGGAAAGTCCTGAATTACACGCAGCCACATCGAGGTCTTTTCAAGGCAACAGGCACAATTGTGTCCGATGCCTGCCTGTTCCTACCTTCCTGTGGCCGGGTGTAAATGTACCATAAGGGTATTCCATCCACGTGTTCCTATCACTTAATTTACGATGAGTTCCCTTATTCCAGGTTTTCAAAAAAAAAAAAATTGTGACTAAGCGCTAACAGGCAGGTAGTTGCCAGCCTATCTGCCTTTTGTGCCCATCGCCATTCACTGCCAATGTGGAGCTGTCTAAGACCGCTCCTGCTGGCGATTCTGCGTCAACATAAAGGCAGCTTCTCTGCTTTGACACCATGCTTACTGACAGCCGACTCCTTCAGTTAGTTAGCGGGGTGTCCGCATGATGTCAGCAGCCCCACCCCTTCCACTGAGGTAAGGAAGCCATTGTAATTGTGCCCGGAGCTGTCTGTGACCTCTCTGGCAGTTGGATAGGTATCAGCCTGTTAGTGCTTGGGCGCATTTATTTATTTTTTTAAACACAGATATACCCTTTAATAGCTTCAAAAACAATAAAGTAGATAACTACTCTTAACCTGATGAGAATTTCATCACTGCAAATCTGATTCGGAGTCTAAAAAGGACATGGACACAGTTGATTGTGGCAGATTTGGGGCACCAGGTAAAACTGTCTCGGGTACTCCAGTGCTGATGACACCTGACTTTAAGGGGAATCTATAACCAGGTTTTGGTACTTAATCCAAAAGCAGCATGATGTAGGAAATAGAACCTGATTCCACTGATGTCACTTGCTGCACTGCTTGCTGTAGTTTTGAGAAGATCTCTGTTTTATAAATAATTATCACTAAAGAAATCGTAACCTGCTGTCATGTAGTCCTCCATATTCATGAGCTCTGTATAATCCTGCCCTCACCACTGATTGGCAGCTTTCTGCCTCTGCAGTTTACAGAGAGCTGTCCATCATTGTTCCCATTCAGCTTCGGTAACCTCAGATGTTTCTTGAGATGGCTGCAGGAAGATCTTTTGTTGTTTCTATGTGTCCATTAAAGCCTTTTTTTTCCATTTGCAGATGATAGTTGTGAAGTCCAAGAAAAAATTGGGAACAGATTAAAATCTGCTCTGGGCCATTTGCAAGGTATTTGAGTACATTCAATGTTGTTGCTTTGGGATAGTAAATGTTGACTTTTAAATATTTTATTGTACTTCCACTTTCAGAACTTTTTCACCAATGTAAAGGAGACCTGATAAGCATGCAAGAGGGTCACTGTAAGGTCTCGCCCCACATCATCGAGAACTTGGTCTTCTTTGTTGAGGTTAGTCGCTTAATATGTGGGATAAACTTAATTCATGTGTTATATAAAGTTGTGTAAAGTTAGCTTTAGTGTTTACCCGTTTTATGATTTACTCCACTAACTTAAAGGTGATTACACATTAAGTTTACATTGGTACACCGATCTGCGCGACTGGCTCATGCAAGAGCTGGTGTGTTTCAACCATTCACTGACGGTTTCTCGACCCGCAGCCCCTGTAAAATATTAATTACACTTTTTAAATTTCACTTGCTAATTGATTGATTTGGTTAAAATTGTTTGAAATACCGTGTATACTCGTGTATAAGCCGACCCGTGTATAAGCCGACCCCCCTACTTTTGCCCCCAAAACCTGGGAAAACCTATTGACTTGTGTATAAGCCGAGGGTGGACCCCAGCACAGGTATACAGCCCCCAGCAGTGTGGTATACAGGCCCCCCCAGTGGTAGTATACAGCAGCCTCCCCAGTGGCATATAGAGGCCCCAGCAGTATATACAGCAGCCCCAGTGGTATACAGCAGCCTCCCCAGTGGTATATACAGACCCCACCAGTATATACAGCAGCCCCAGTGGTATATACAGACCCCACAAGTATATACAGCAGCCCCAGTGGTATACAGGCCCCAGCAGTATATACAGCAGCCTCCGCGGGGGTATACAGCAGCCTCCGCGGGGGTATACAGCAGCCTCCGCATGCTGGCACTCGCCCCCCCCTCCTTGTAAGGCCCCCCCTGCTGCTTAACTTGCCATCCCTGATCTTCTGCACAGCGCCGGTCTTCTGTGCTCCGTCCTCCATGCTCCCGTCCTCGCAGTATCTGGGATCGCTGGCCGTCGCACGATGACGTCATATGCCTGCGGCGGCCGGAGATCCCGGATGTAGCCGGACGGGAGCATGGAGGACGGAGCACCGAGGACCGGCGCTGTGCAGAAGACCGTGGATGGTAAGATAAGCAGGGGGGGTCCCTTACACAGAGGGGGGGTGAGTGCCAGCATTTGGGGGCCAGATGTGCACTGCTTCCCCCTGCCGCTGATTGACAGGGGGAAGCAGTGCATATATAATGAGCGGCCCCACGTGACGGGGCCGCTCATACAGCAGCCTCCACCGCCTCCTCCAGCCTCCCCAGCCCCGGACACAGCCCCCACCACAGCAGCTTACCGTATTGACCTGTGTATAAGCAGAGGGAGAGACTTTTCAGCCCAATTTTTGGGCTGAAAAACTCGGCTTATACATAAGTATATACGGTAATCCTCTTTGAATAACTTTAAGCTAATTAAATGCAGTTTCCTGTTTGTCTGTTGCCGATGACATTCTAATCTACACAGTTTCATTGCATTTAAAGGTCTTGTTTTTTTTTTTCCCCTTTCTATTAGGCTGTTTCAGTTGTTCTCTGGGTAGCCGCATATTTTGCTGGTGTCCTAAGGCCATTTAAATCAAATCTTCAAAAAAAGAAAAAGAAGAAAAAGGACAGCTGTGCTACTGTAAGTGTGCATGACTACCCAGTGACCTGACTAGTGATTACTGGCCAAGAACATAATAGTAGATCATCAGACAAATGTATTTATTGATTTTCTTGATTTGATATACTGTTAATTTTTTTTTACCTATTTGGAACTTAATTATAAAGCAGATGCCCTTTTATTTTGGGTTAAGTCATAGATGTAAGAAAATAATAAAAATAAATTAAACTATGGTGTCTGCTTAAAGGGATTGTCCACTAGTTGGACAACACCATCTTATTCCCCATTTTTGACCCCATTAAATTAAAATAGGTTATGCTCTCCTCCCATTCAGAATCAGTCCCAGCGATTTCTATACTCTCTCTCTCAGGGCTCAAGTGAGGTTGTGACATCACACGAGCCCTGACCCCAATCTCCGCTGGCTTCTCTCCCCTTTCCTCCAGATGTATCTGCTACATAATAGCCTTGTGACTTCCGCTTACATCTGGTTGTAATGCTATCCCACAGTCTACCACACCGACCAGAAGCCGTGCCATGTTGGCACACCCAAATGATGAGTATGCTAACATAGCGCTCTTTGGCGGCGGTATGCTCCACATGCCGCTTACCTCCCCGCAGCACAACGCAAACACCCCCGCCACTCCTCCGATAGCCTGCAATTCACCAAATGCTGTAGGACTTGCAGTGAGGTCACAGTCATGTGATCAGTAACATGACATGCCGTTACATCTCCGTAGCTCCGACATTAAGGTAATTCACTGCAGCCAGATAAAGTGCTGAGGGGGAGCGCAGAAACAGAGCATGGGGGGCAGAGAGGGGTTCAGGGAAAGCACTGGAAGCAGAGACAAGGGGCAGAAAGAGACCACTGGGGCAGAGACAGGGAGCAGGAAGAGCATGCGGAACAGAGACACGGGGCAGAAAGAGCACAGGGGGCAGAAAGAGAGCACGGGGGCGGAGAGAGGGAGCAGAGAGGGCACAGGAGGGCAGAGACAGTGGGCAGAAAGAGACCACAGGAGGCCGCAGAGACGAGGGGCACAAAGAAACCACTGGGGGGGCAGAGAAAGGGAGCCGAAAGAGGGCACAGGAGGTAGAGAGAAGGGGCAGAAAAGAGAGCATAGGGGACTGAGACAGGGTGCAGAAAAAGAGCATGGGGGCAGAGAGAAGGGGGCCAGAGAAAGCACAATGGGGCAGAAAGAGAGCACGGGGGCAAAGAGAGGGGGGCCAGAAAAAGGCACAGTGTGGCAGAAACAAAGCACAAGTGGCCAGAGAACGATCAGTGAGGCAGAAAGCAAGCACAAGAGGACCAGAAAGCGCACAGTGGGGCAGAAAGCACAGAATGAGGCAGAGAGCACATAGCGGGCAAAAAGAGTGCAGGGAGGGGGCAGAGAATGTACAGCAGGGCAAAAAGACGGGGCAGAAAGTGAGAGACAGGAGGGGGCAGAGAGCACACAGTGGTGCAGAAAGAGAGCATGGGGGGGCAGAGAGTGCTTCACACACGGGGACAAGACAGCACGGGCAGCTCGGAGAAGATAGCAAAGGGGGAGAGAGAGCGCACGGGGAAGACTGCTCAAAGGAGAGCGCATGTGGGAAAAGACGGCATAGGGGAAGAGAGACAGCGCTGCTCCCAGCACCACAAAGCTCGCCCCCATCGTAACATCACCGCCCTCCCGATGCGATATCATCTGGCCCACATCTAGTGAGTAATAAACAGGAAGTGAGCTGCAGCCACAGGTCTTACTTATTGTTAACTAATTCCTATGTCTGACTGAAAGGAGAGAGAAGCCAGCGGTGATTGGGGTCAGGGCTCATGTGATGTCACAATCTCACGTGAGCCCGGGTTTTGCAAGCGCTGACGTTTCTGGAAGCACGTCTGTGTGGGACATGAGTATAAGTCTTTTTTTATTTTAATGGGCAAAACATGGGGAATGAGAAGGGGTTGTCAAAGTAGTTGATAATCCCTTTAAAGGGAATCTGTTATTAGACCAGCCTCTTAAGTATATTGGTGTTTAGAAAATACACAGTTGTGTAATTGAGTGGATGCTAAACCATATACTAATTACACTTGGCCATCACAGTAATTGGCATTTGCTGCACGCTTGTTGATACTGCTTCAAATTCCCATTTAATAAGTAGAAAAATATTGGAATCTAGGAGTCCTCAGTGGTTGATACCTTTTAATGGCTAACTGAAAAGATGGTAAACATAGCAAGCTTTCGGGACACTATGGCCCCTCCATCAGGCAGATAATGACACAAATTCTGAAGACACATGCACATTTAATAAGTAATATTTCGGGTACAAAAGTGCTGACTTCAGAGCATTGATATGAGCTTTTACACGGTAATTATGATTTAATTACCAATACACTTCAACTTCTAAAACATTATTACTAATTTTTGCCTTCACAGCCTCCAGTATTCATTAGCTTCCAAGATTATGTTACCGGGCTGCAAACTTTGCTTACAAATGTGACGGACTATATAAGGGAGTTGGAGACCTCTTTGCTAGCACTGAAAATTGAAGATCTTTCCCTGAATAATGTCAATTTTACAGAGGTGGGTTGCACATTTTCATTGCTTAGAAAGTTAAGCAAACACCAAAACACAAAAATTGTTTGTATCATGTGTATAGTTTATACACGTCACTCTTGTCTCCTTGTCTTCTGTGTACACGCACATGTAATCACAAAATCATTGGAACTGAGGAAATCTAAACATCATGTTGTTTAGACTGCCTCTCCTCCTGTTCAGTACAGATCCTCGGGTACTCCTTAGATTGAGTCCAAGTAGAATGCTAAGCTATCATGCTTTCAAATTTCTTAAGTCGACCTGGTTGGCTGCCAGAGCAAATTCTGTTGCTGCTCACTATCGCCTCTAATTAAGATTCTGTACAGTCATTATGGGTTCCAAAAAGGCCCCTTGATGGCCACCACTTGCTTGAAGCAATCTAATTGAGGTGCTTTCTGAAAAGTTCTAGACCATCGGGGGGAGGAGTTTCCTCCTCCCTCAAAATTGCTGACTCTTTCCATCCATTTAGGCACACTCGCAGATTTCATTCATTCTGTGGTTTGTCCTTCCACCATTAGGATTCTAGAAGACCATCCTTCAAGTCTAAGCCCTGCTGCAATGCATGGCCTAATGCCTCTAAGCCAGGAGTGTCAAACTCATTTTCACTGAGGCCACATCAGTCTTGTGGTTGTCTTCAAAGGGCCTCTTGTCATTGTAAGGGCGTATGCATATCTCCATGCAAAACTGTATGAGCATGGACTGCAATGCATAAACTGGCCAAAAATGAAGAGCGCTGTCCTTGCGTAGAAGGACAATATGAGAACTGTCCCCGGGGTGTGGGGCCACGGGCGCTGTCCCCCGGGGTGTGGGGCCACAGGCGCTGTCCCCCGGGGTGTGGGGCCATGGGCGCTGTCCCCCGGGGTGTGGGGCCACGGGCGCTGTCCCCCGGGGTGTGGGGCCACGGGCGCTGTCCCCCGGGGTGTGGGGCCACGGGCGCTGTCCCCCGGGGTGTGGGGCCACGGGCGCTGTCCCCCGGGGTGTGGGGCCACGGGCGCTGTCCCCCGGGGTGTGGGGCCACGGGCGCTGTCCCCCGGGGTGTGGGGCCACGGGCGCTGTCCCCCGGGTGTGGGGCCACGGGCGCTGTCCCCCGGGGTGTGGGGCCACGGGCGCTGTCCCCCGGGGTGTGGGGCCACGGGCGCTGTCCCCCGGGGTGTGGAGTCATGGGCATCATAGACCCCCAAAATTTCACGGCAGGCATACGAACAGTAATATAGACCCACATTATAGACCACACACATCTCACCAAAAGCATCCCCTTATATTATAGCCCCCCAAATTATACTGCAGACATCGCTTCCCTCCCCGGCATTATAGATCTCTTGAATTCCACCATAGGCATACCCACAACAGTATAGACTTCTTCCCTAATCCCTCTACCCTTTGCCTTTGTGTACCTGCAGCTTCTCATTAATCCAGTGAATGAGGGGTGTGGAGCCCATGCCACATCACTCCTGAGTCCTAGTCACTCCATCAAATGGTGCATTGTGCTCCAGACCTGAGGTGATGGTGTCACACCTACAAAAAAAAAAGCATTTTTTTTTTCTTCTTTTGATTAATGTTACTTATGATTAATTATCTTTGTAAAAAAAAGTGAATTTTTATTTATTTTGTTTTAATTACACTGGTCCTGCAATTATGTTGGCATATTTAAACTATGGGCACAATTGATTTTGGTCAGTGGGTGCTCCATGAACATTATACACAGGACCTTTTTCATGTGATTTTATCTGAACCATGACATAGAGCCACAAAATACACTGTTCAGCTGCCATGAGGAGAAAGACATTGAGCGGGGGTTCTTGAGGAGGAAATGCCCCCAAGGTTTGTAATCTGCAGGACAATGAACTTGAGCTATGTGCGCATGTTGAGTATTTGATTTCAGACATTTCTGCACCAAATCTGGATCTCCTGGCAGAAAATAAAATGCACTTTTGATGAGTTTTTGGAGTGTTTTGGAGACTTTTTTTGCATTCTGGTTTTCAATGCTTCCTTAAATGGTGCAAAAATGAGCCAAGGGTTATCATCCAGCAGATTTATTTCTGCAGCAGTTCTGCAAGAGAAAATAAGAGCAACATGTGAACAAACGTTTAGGATTATCATTGAATTTGCTGGCATAAGCATTTGCTTGCAGTTTTGTGACAAAATGTCACTAAAAATATGCAATAAAAATGCACAGTGTGAACAGGACCTTATACTGGCTGAATGTCTATCACAAATGAAGTAGGATGGAAAATAACTAGTAACAGATTCAGTACATTTTTAATCTGCTACATAAGTCCTATGTATACAAAACATGGAAACGAACATTTGGATGTATGTCAAATACTAAGAAAGCAAAAAATATATAATCTAAGGCTTCAAAGTTTGATGTATAATGCAGGGAAGAGGGATACTGCTCACCACTGGCTTCTCTTTGGAAGGATTTCAGGTAACATCCGGAAAGATGTAGGGCGCTCCCAAAGTGATGTAGTAAAGCCTTCTTATTTTTCAAAGGTTTATTCAAAAAAAATAATTTAACAACAAAAAGAAAAGGTTTTGATGCATAAAAAAGGGGGGTCATACAACGCATTTCGGCTGAATATTTTGTACACACAGCCTTCCTCAGGTATGTCAGAACATAGAATAAATGGTCGTTATTCTATGGTTCCGGGTTCCGTATGGGGACGGGGACAGGCAGCAGAGGGTGGTTAGCAGCACTAACAGGAGCACAGTACATCTGTGCTCCTGCAGCAACCAGCACACTACATTAGTTGCTGGGAAACAGGAGACCCAGTACTCTGGGTCCCCTGCGGGGGTAACACTAGGTGATTTGGCAGGGTCTGGGTCAGTTTTGCCAACTTCCCAGACCTCCGCGCCACTCTGGAGCAGTTTTCGGCCTCAAAATTCTACTTTAGGTCGCGCCTTCGACCTAGTCCGAAGCCACTGCCTATTTCCACCCCCCGGACCGCCCCCTGATGACGCTGATGACACAACCAGCGTCATAGAAGGAGCAGTACAGAGCATGCAGGGCACAGTTCAGCTATAAGGTTCTATGGTCCTGCACGCTCCGCCCCCCACCTTAAGCAAATACTGCTCTCTTCCGGCGGCCATTACAGGGACACCGAGTACATGGAATGGCCGCCAGAGTCCCTGAGTGGAGGCACTGAGCCCTGCACTTTACATGCAAGTGCAGGGCAAAACATACAGCACCATCATTAGATTGGAAGCCACAAACACACTGGAAGCCCCACTGGACCTCTTCCCTGCTGCAGGAGTCAGGCACGCTGGGGAGAGAGGCTGTACAGTAGCCCGACAATGTAAGACCAGTCCGAAGGGTCTGCAGTGGCAAACGCAAAACTTTGAGAGGTTTCAAAGTGCTGGCGGTGCAGGGATACTATACGGTCCCCGACGGGCTCCCTCCTCATCCCTTACTGTAGTGTTACAATGTTGTGTTCAGAGTCCAAGGCATATGCCGTTTTCCTTCCCCATACCCAGTGGATAATGGGTTGAAGTAAAGCATCCCCAAATATACTCCATCCATGTTGTCTAGTACATCATTATTAACTGCCAGGACCTCCATATGGATGTTGAACGTCGGATGCTTCACTAATATTTTCGGTACAGTCTCCATCGGGGGTACATACTACGGCTAATAGGGCGCAATACAAGTACTGTAAGCTTGTTTAAGTCAGGCCTTGTTACTCAATTTATTGCTCTGTTAACTCTTCACTAGTTACACAAGTGCCTGGTTAGACAGGCTTTGTGGCACTATTATTACAATGATAACTCTTAACTACTAAACACGTGCCAGTTTAGTTACATGACTATTTACGCGGTTATTACTTCATTAGCTATGGCTGTGTACACAGGGTGCCTGTGTGTTTACAGTTCTTGTTTTACTGTTATCGGTTAACTCTCCTACTGCTTTGGTACAAAGCACTACCTGCTCCAGAGGTGTAGGAGCCTTTTAACTCTTTTACAGATTCTGCATAGTGTCCCCTCCTAGTGGACAGCAGCATAACACCCATGGTCCTGTGTCCCCCAATTAGGGGCTAAGAGAAAAGGAATTTACTGTGAGTACACAAAATTCTCCTTTTCTCTTATATAAAAATCATCTTTATGTAAGGTTCATCATAAAAACATCAGTAGGAACAGTTTACGACTTAAGCATTTCGGAAGTTCCTTACTCATAGGCATCTATGCATAAGGAACTTCCGAAACATGTAAGGTGTAAACTGTTCCTATTGATGTTACTATGATGAACCTTAAATAAAGAAGATTTTTATATAAGAGAGAAAAGTTTGGATTGCCGGTGTTCCTCTTAAAGTATTGACGACGAGTCTTTTTATGCAAATTATCATGAAAAGTTTTTTTTTTCCCCAAACAAATTTAATTCATTAATGTTTTTCTCTTATTTAGGAAGAAAAAAAGTTTACAAAGCTGTCATCGGACAAGGTTCAGAACAGCTATGTGCACTCATTGCAAGAAACGGGTGATCTACTGCGGAAGAGACTCGAAACAATAAAGAAACTAAAACTCTAGAATGTGAATGAGAGCTGTCTTCAGATACAGCGATGAGCTTCTGGCGGTCATCATAATCCAGAACTTACCAAGAACATGCATGAAGGACAAGCAATCTGATTTTTTTTTTTTAAAGCCGTGAATGAAATTTATACAATTTGGTTTAAATTATTGTACATAAAGCAGTGGCCGTGGCCTGCACCCGACCACTTTTTATACATGTTCATGAACTTTCAGCAATGACTTTTCATGTCTTTTTTGTTTCTCCCTTCATGCGAACATGAAATTTCTTTACATGCAGCAATAGTAATTGGCTGAATCCTATCATTTTTCCCCATCACCTAGATAAATTTTATTTATATGGGTTATTTTGGATTCTTTTTGAAATTCCTTTTTTTCTATTTATCTTTTTATGGCATCAATTTCTTCTCGTAAACATGAACTGTATAGTTTGCAAATGACCCTCTCCCCCTTCCTAGTAGGTGTTTTAAATTATATGCAATGATGCCTTTCAAGAGCTTAAAAATTTAAAAAAAAATTAAGTTTCTAAGTCAATGCCCAAACCATTGAAAAGCTGATATATGCAGTACCTGGAACAGGAGACCCAGTGGCTTCTCTATTTGACACATATTTGGTACTCTAAAGCCCCCTATAGGCAAACGAAATTCGGGCAAACCTGATGATATTGGCAGGATGGGTCGAACTTACAATGATCGATCCTTTTGTTCTCTGGGTGATAAGTCGCTGTCAGTGACATACTCAATAGAGCGCACAGGAGCACTTGGCAAAGCTTGGCAACGTTCCCTTGTGTATGGGGACTTTATTGAGATGGCTGTCAACTGAATGATTGTCCAGCTATCTAATATGTTTGGGCGTTTTTTAACTAACATATTTGTAGCCAATTATAACATAACAGCCATTTAATGGGAACCTGACTCCTCATAATCACCCCCAAGCCTCTGAATACATGTCCCTGCACCCCCACAAATCATTTCCAATGTTCCTCTTGTGTTGGAAATGCTCCCTATAAAAGATGAAATCTAGCCTTTTATACTTACTGAAAGTGCGACATCTGCTCCCTGAATAAGTCGCACAGGGCGTTCCCTGTGCGCTCCTAAGCCGCTCATTATCACGCCCCGATGTGCATAATAAGAAATCCATGTCCTCCTCGCCTGCTTTATGGGCGCATTAACCGGTATGACGCAAATGGCGTCATATCCGGGCAGGATGACGTCGCATGCATTGCGCACCTGCGGCTTCTGCTTTACGGCGCTCCCGGCCGTAAAGCGAAACCCGCGCATGCGCAATGCACTTGGTGAGGTCAGCGGTACTGACGTCATCCTGCCCGGATATGACGCTATTTGCGTCATACCGGCTAATGCGCTCATAAAGCAGGGCGAGGAGGACATGGATTTCTTATCACACCCATTGGGGCGTGATAATGAGCGGCTTAGGAGAGCACAGGGCATTCCCTGTGCGACTTATTCAGGGAGCAGAAGTCGCACTTTCAGTAAGTATAAAAGGCTAGATTTCATCTTTTATAGGGAACATTTCCAACACAAGAGGAACGTTGAAATGATTTGTGGGGGTGGAGGGACAGGTATTCAGAAGCTTGAGGGTGATTATGAGGGGTCAGGTTCCCTTTAAATTTGTATCCAATAATCATGTAGAGGAAGTGATTTATAATAAGCTTTCAAATATACTTTATAAATGAAATCTGGAAGAAAACCTTTCAAAAACCTCCTTGAAGATGTTTTCTTAGGGGCCTTTCACACTTGCGTTTTTTTACCTGATTTGGAAGATCAGGAAAACACCTGATTCTTACAGGATTCATTTTTTTTGCCCATTCTCTTAATGATTTCAGGAAAAAACATGAAGCAACAAGATTCTACCTGACAAAATTAAAGTGAATGTCCAAAAATACTGTAAGAATCAGGTGTTTTTTCTGATCTTCCAAATCAGGAAAAAAACCGCAAGTGTGAAAGGCCCCTAAGGCTGTTTCTAAACGAGACATAGCCTCGTTGTCAGAGAAATCTGTATTTAGCTTCACACACTCAATATGGCCTTATGAGGGGTGGAGAGGGTCCTACACAGTGTTCATTCTGGCCAAATCTGATGTGGTGTCAGGTTACCTCAGGTTAAGGGACAGTGCTGAGCTCGTCAGGCTGTCAGCACAAGCTCCTGACAGAAGACAGATCAGAGATTGGGAACTGCGTGGGGGCCATCAGCTGATAACATGGAGTCTGCAGAGGAGTTGGATAACATCGCGGCAGCTTGTGCTGACAGCCTGACGGAGCTCAGCATCTGGTCACTTAGCTCTGAGGTTGGTCTGGACAGCCAGACCATTTATCCAGCTTGTCAGACCAGGAGTGGGCCAGATATTCTGTGGTGTGGAGACTGACAATATGTCGATTTCCCTCACAAGGGGCGAGCATATGTCTGGTGTTATAGACACGCATGAGCCATAGTGGGGGACACACCTCCTTATTCTTTAGGATAGTCGTTTTGTTGAAAGGTTGGGTGTTGCTTGAAAGTTTATTAAAATCACTTGCTCTACGTTATTATTAGATAAAAATAAACGGTGGTTACATTTTAAAGACCAGAAGAGCCACCTACCCCATTATCACAATACTACATTTAAGTAGTAGGTTATAAATTCTTAAAACCTTTCAGCCATCTTAACTAGACAAGCAACTTTTTCAGGTCGTTCAGGTGCTTTGAAATGTCAGAACCAAACCTGTGTTCCTTTGCTTTTTTTTTTTTTTATTATTATATATTGGCACAAGACATTTTCCCCATTCTTCAGAATCTGAAGTTGCTAGCCCCGTTTTGCTAAAGATATTACAACATTGTGTATGCTTATTTATGCAACCCTGTCACTATCCGAGTGCTGGTGTATATTTATATAAATCTATATGTGGGTATGTATATTTGTATAGTATATAATTATGTACATACACATATGCATACAGACAAACATGTATGTAATAAAATGCTAATCTCAATCCTATGTGCAGATGAAACAACCAGCATGAAAAGAATAGGTTTTGATTTGGGTTGATGGGTGAGTTACAGACTTTCGCAAATCTTTTACCTGACTGTTTTCACAAACTGTATTTAAGGGTTCAGAGAGCCTGGCAATTGGGATTTTGTCCTATATTACAAACACATTTTGTTAGTGATGCTAGGTGGTTGACAAGAGTATTTTTAAAATAAATCCCTATGTAATATGCCGAGTTTACTGAATTTGTGCTTTGGAAATGTACAATTTTTATGGGCTTGAAAATTCAACTATGGAAAGAAAATATCCTCATAATTCAGATTGCAAGAAATTAAAGTGGAAGCATTTGTGGTTTCAGAAATTAAGGTATAACTAATCAAGCTTTTTTTCATCTTTCCGTCGCACTTTGTTTTTTGGCAGCATGTCTTTTTAGCTTGGGCTACGCCATGCTTAAAAATATAATCTTTGCTATAATACTATATAAAATACATAATATACATAAAATATTTCATACAACAAAACAAAAGTAAGGAAAAAAAACACAGATTACAGAAGATGGTAAAGGGTAAGACCTAGGTGAATAATAGACCGTGCTACAGTGTTGGCCAAAAGTATTGACACCCCTGCAAATCTGTCAGATAATACTCAGTTTGTTCCTGAAAATGATTGCAATCACAAATTCTTTGGTATTATTATCTTCATTTAATTTGTCTTCAATGAAAAAACACAAAAGAGAATGAAGCAAAAAGCAAAACATTGATAATTTCACACACAACTCCAAAAATGGGCCGGACAAAAGTATTGGCACCCTCAGCCTAATACTTGGTTGCACAACCTTTAGCCCAAATAACTGCGATCAACCGCTTCCGGTAACCATCAGTGAGTTTCTTACAATGCTCTGCTGGAATTTTAGACCATTCTTCTTTGGCAAACTGCTCCAGGTCCCTGATATTTGAAGGGTGCCTTCTCCAAACTGCCATTTTTACATCTCCCCACAGGTGTTGTATGGGAATCAGGTCTGGACTCATTGCTGGCCACCTTAGAAGTCTCCAGTGCTTTCTCTCAAACCATTTTCTAGTGCTTTTTGAAGTGTGTTTTGGGTCATTGTCCTGCTGGAAAACCCATGATCTCTGAGGGAGACCCAGCTTTCTCACACTGGGCCCTACATTATGCTGCAAAATTTGTTGGTAGTCTTCAGACTTCATAATGCCATGCACACGGTCAAGCAGTCCAGTGCCAGAGGCAGCAAAGCAACCCCAAAACATCAGGGAACCTCCACCATGTTTGACTGTAGGGACCGTGTTCTTTTCTTTGAATGCCTCTTTTTTTTCTCCTGTAAACTCTATGTTCATGCCTTTGCCCAAAAAGAGAGAACATTCTTCCAAAACGTTTTAGGCTTTCTCAGGTAAGTTTTGGCAAACTCCAGCCTAGCTTTTTTATGTCTCAGGGTAAGAAGTGGGGTCTTCCTGGGTATCCTACCATACAGTCCCTTTTCATTCAGACACCGACGGTATTATACGGGTTGACACTGTTGTACCATCTGACTGCAGTGCAGCTTGAACTTGTTTGGATGTTAGTCGAGGTTCTTTATCCACCATCCGCACAATCTTGTGTTGAAATCTGTCAATTTTTCTTTTCCGTCCACATCTAGGGAAGTTAGCCATAGTGCCGTGGGCTTTAAACTTCTTGATGACACTGCGCACGGTAGACACAGGAACATTCAGGATTTTGGAGATGGACTTGTAGCCTTGAGTTTGCTCGTGCTTCCTCACAATTTGGTTTCTCAAGTCCTCAGACATTTCTTTGGTCTTCTTTCTTTTCTCCATGCTCAATGTGGTACACACAAGGACACAGGACAGAGGTTGAGTCAACTTTAATCCATGTCAACTGGCTGCAAGTGTGATTTAGTTATTGCCAACACCTGTTAGGTGCCACAGGTAAGTTACAGGTGCTGTTAATTACACAAATTAGAGAAACATCACATGATTTTTCTAAGGGTGCCAATACTTTTGTCTACCCCCTTTTTTATGTTTGGTGTGGAATTATATCCAGTTTAGGACAATTCTTTTTGTGTTTTTTTCATTGAAGACAAATTAAATGAAGATAATAATACCAAAGAATTTGTGATTGCAATCATTTTCAGGAAGAAAAGGAGTATTATCTGACAGAATGGCAGGGGTGTCAATACTTTTGGCCAACACTGTATATGATTTACAATAAATATTAAATGCATTTGTAAATAAATATAACTATAAAATAATTATATTATAAAGTGCTAAAAGTGTGAATACATACACAGCTCAATATATCATAAGAACCAAAAATAACAAAGCTAGCAAAACTATGCTCTCTTGCTATAAATTATATAGAGAAAAAAAAATAATACACCTCAAGTAATACATAATGATAATGGTTGTCATACCAGGATATGTGATTCCAGGAGCCTCCTGGATGAAGCTTTTCATTGCAAGATGTGCATCAGGTGTTGTGGCCTCCTGAAATCACCTATCCTGGTAAGGCCGGCTTCACACCACGGTTTTGTGCTGTCAGGTTGGATCCTGTTTTTTCAGGATCCACCGGACAGAACCTGACATCACAGGGTGAGCAGAAAGTGTGGGCAAATATGCCTTCCGATCCTGTCTTGCAGGATTCTGTTTCTGCTGCTGTCCACGGTGCTGATCTGTCAGCCTGTCTGTGCAGTGCTACTCTCCATGGTGCTGAACTCTCAGCCCTGTCTCTGAAATTTCAGAGCCTACGCTGTGGTGTACATCAGACCCAGGAAACTATCTGATTTTTCGCGGATCTGGCACCCATAGACTCCTATGTTATGGGCGCCGGATTGCTCCGGATCCGGGACTGTCCGATCTTGTTCGATTTTTGCGCTAGAGCCAAAAAATTATGCAGGTTCCATTTTGTGCCCGGTGAAAAACCGGACAAAATCAGATCAGGGACAGAAAACACAAAACCCCGGATGGCCAAATAGAACCAATCCGGCACCATAGGAATACACTGAAGGCAAAATCGGATTAGGTTGTGTCCGGATCAAACCAGACACAACCTGATGCTGAAGACCGTGGTGTGAAGCTGGCCTAAGACAACCATTTTCATTATGTATGACTGATGGTGTATTATTTTTTTTTCTTTGTAGAATTGATAGCAAGAAAGCATACCATTTGTTAGTTTTCTTATTTTTGGCTCTTGATATATTGAGCTGTGTATGTATTTATCCTTTTGGGACTTGATATATATTTTTTTATTTTACATATGTATTTATATTTATTGTATATCATAAAGTATGGTTTATTATTCATCTAGGTCTTACCTTTTACCCACTTTTTGTCATCTATTCTTTCCCATAGTTTTATTGTATGAAATAGTATTATAATAAAGATACACTCCCTGACAGACGTTATGTCGCCTATCCATGTTATGTAAATAAAAGCTTATAACCTGACGTTAAATTCATCCATTGGTTGTATAAATTACTCTTTTAAAAGCTGAAACCCTAAGAAATGTGGTTTAGGTTAAGAAAATAAATTGGCATCAATGCTGAAATATTGATCATTTAATGCACACAGAATGGTCAGTTTTGGCAAGACAAGTGTTTTGTCGCCCACAGAAAGTAATGTGAGTTTCAAAAAAAAAAAGTAACTTAAAATACAAATATATGTTGCATAACATGGGTGAATGAAGTTGTGGTGCTCTTAGTCATATTTAATATTTTGTGTGACTTCCATGAGCTTGAATGACTGCATCCATGCGGTTCAATAATGATTTATACAATTTATTAATGAAGTCATCAGGAATAGCAAAGAATGCAGTCTTACATGCCTCCCAGAGTTCATCTAGATTCTTTGGTTTTGTCTTCCAAGCTTCCTCTTTCATCCTACCCCAAACATGTTCAATGATGTTCATGTCTGGTGACTGGGCTGGCCAGTCCTTGAGGACCTTGATCTTTTTTGCCTGGAGGAACTTTGTTGTAGAGATGGATGTATGAGATAAAGCACCATCCTGCTGCAGAATTTGACCCCTTTTATGATTTGGAATATAAGAGGTAGATAATACTTCTTGATATTTTAGGCTATTGAAAATTCCTTCCACCTTGCAAATGTTTCGCACACCCCCATACTGAATGTAACCCCAGACCATGATCTTTCCACCACCAAATTTAACTTTTCTGGGTGTATTTTGGATCCATACTGGCTGCAGTAGTTCTCCTGCATTATTTGCGGCTGCTGTGGTGTAATTCTACTGAAGATTCATCAGAGAAATCCTTCTGCCACTTTTCCAGCATCCATCTGTTTAGCAGGCTCTGGGACTATGCAAATGCCACACGGTTATTTATTTGCCTATTGTTTAGTGCTGGCTACTGGGCACTGATTTGACCATGGAGGCCATTTCGAGAAAAAATCCTACAAACTGTTCTAGTAGACACAGGGACTTGAGGTGACCAGGCCTGTTGGAGCACTGCTGCAGTAGAAGAGCGGCTTGCTTTGGGTTTTCTAAGCAACAAATGTTCCTCCTGAGCAGTTGTCTTGCGGGGTCTGCCGGACCTGGGCTTGTCAAACACGCCTCTTGATAATCAAGGCTTTGGTCGCAGGGTGGATTTTTAGCATGTTGTCAGAGCTCAAGTTGCAGTTCAAGTGAAGGTCTGGGGTGCTGGGTTACTTTTTAGACACACCCACTAATTAACCGATGATTTGCTGAGCACTGGTGAGGATGTAAACTAGGATTGGGTGCATTATATGGTCAGGCGACAAAACTTTTGTCTTGCTAAAATCTTACTATTCTGTGTTTATTAAATGATCAATATTTCAGCATTGATGCCAATTTATTTTCTTAACCTAAACCAAATTTGGGAGGGTTTCAGCTTTCAAAAGAGTAATTTATACAACCAATGGATGAAGTCAACGTCAGGATATAAGCTTTTATTTACACAACATGGATAAGCAACATAACTTCTGTCAGGGAGTGTAGATATATACATATTTTTAGCCATGGTGTGTTAGTTTTTCACTAGTATTCTTCTTCTTTTAGGCTCCCTATTGGCCTTTACCATACATTGGATTTTTTTGGTGCAACTTTGTACAATAGAACATTCTGCTTATTGTCCACCTGCTTCTTTAGGTATAGATAATTAGTGTCTAGAAACTACCTGCCAGCCATATTGGGGTAAATTTGACCTGAATTTGTACTTTGCAAATCCAATCTTATGCTTCAACATGACATTGCAATTATAAATGTATTACAAGCTTGCTACCACTGTCACTTTTGGCTCTATCGTGAGACTTCAACTTGGTTCATTTTCCATTGGACTAAGTACCGTGCTCTATCCACAAAACATAATCCTAATACTGACCTTATACTAAGGTTTTATATGTAGCGTATTGCACTTAGTATGAGGGCAACAATTGACCAAGTACAATGCGCTTCCCAGGAAGTTAATATGAGGGCAGTAATTATAGGTTGTCAGTGTTTTAAGTGAGTCTTTACAATACATCAATTTATTTTGTTGGTTTTAGGAGTGCATGGTTAGAGGCAGACATTCACAAATATTTTAAGTTCAGTAAATCATCTACTTCAGTACATGACAGACATAAGAAAACTACAGCCATTCTGGTCTTCAGGGGAAATAGGGGATGTTCAGACATTGTTCATATTTAAACCTTTCCCAACCACGTAATTTTTATCCACTCAATCTACTAAATAATACGGTTTCTGAGTGAACAAACAAGTCCACAGCCACCCTTGAGTTGCACCAAACTCTCCCTCTGTCGCAAGAAACTTATGAGTGTCTTATAGATGTCAAGAAACAAATATTAAAGCGAACCTGTCACCCCCTCCAGACATCTAAAAATACCATAGCCCACTTCTGCAGCACTAAGGTTGCATTCTGACAAGGTGTCTATAGCATTTATGCTCCCTTGATTCACTGAAATAAAGACTTATATAAAATCTGTTTCAAACCTGATCCAAGACCGGGAGGCGGGTTTTCAAGTGTCTGTCTCCCTCCTCTGTGGTGTCAGTCATCCCTCTCTGCTCTCCGTGCGCCGCCTCCAGGGCCATCTCCCTGCATTACAGAGCTTTGTCAGCTCTGCTACAACACAGAGCTGCTGTTATAGGAGACCCCACGGTAGTAAATCTAGCAGGAGGACCCTGAGCAGAGAAAGCACTGCCTGCTACATACAGCCCTTGAGCTGAGCTGTCAGCAGTGCAGCAGAGTTGAGTTTGTGCTTTAGATCAGAGGCTGAGGACGGAGCAATGCTGCTGGGTACAAGAAACTGAAAGTGAAAACTGCTCAGCTCAAGGGCTGCTACGTAGCAGGCAGTGCTTTGTCTGCTCGTCCTCCTGCTAGATTTACTACTGTGGGGTCTCCTATAACAGCAGCTCTATGTTGTAGCAGAGCTGACAAAGCTCTGTAATGCAGGGAGATGGCCCTGGAGGCGGTGCACAGAGAGCAGAGAGGGATGACTGACACTTGAAAACCCGTCTCCCGGTCTTGGATCAGGTTTGAATCAGATTTTATATAAGTCTTTATTTCAGTGAATCAAGGGAGCATAAATGCTATAGACACCTTGTCAGAATGCAACCTTAGTGCTGCAGAAGGTGGCTATGGTATTTTTAGATGCCTGGAGGGGGTGACAGGTTCGCTTTAAAGTGGATAAAATAATTTCCTCCTAAGATAACAGCTTGGTAAATGGGGTAAGTGAAATGTATCTCAATGGGGAGGGTGCAGCTGTGCTGGGGGAGAAAATGGCTAGAAGGTTGGAGGAGTGTTTAAACTAGGGATTGGGGGGGAGGGTAGTCATTGTATAGGAGGGGAAGATAGTGTAAACAGTAACCTGGGCACAAGTAATAAAATTGGGGTGGCATGGGGGGTGGGGTTAGAACAGTCAATCTAGTAGGAAGGAATAGAGGTAAAGAGAGATGCATAAAGTGCATGTTCACTAATGCCAGAAGCCTCACCAACAAAATGGAGGAATTAGAATTGATTTTGTTGGAAAATAATTATGACATGGTGGGGATTTCAGAGACTTGGCTGGATGAGAGTCATGACTGGGCTGTTAATTTACAGGGCTATTGTCTGTTCAGAAATGACCGTACAAATAGGCGAGGAGGAGGTGTATGTTTATACGTAAAATCATCCTTAAAACCCATCCTGCGTGATAATATAGGTGAATCTAATGGAAATGTAGAGTCTCTGTGGGTGGAGATAAGGGGAGGGGAAAAAATAATAAATTACTGATAGGGGTTTGTTATAAGTCCCCAACAATAATGGAAGTGGAGGAGAATATCCTCATAAAGCAAATAGATGAAGCAGCGACTCAGGGAGAAGTCATTATTATGGGGGACTTCAACTACCCTGAAATACATTGGGGATCAGAAACCTGCAGTTCTAGCAAAGGTAATAAGTTTTTGAAAACTATAAGAGACAATTACCTTTCACAACTGGTTCAGGACCCAACAAGAAGGGGGGCACTGCTGGACCTAATATTAACCAACAGGCCAGACCGCATATCAAATATACGGGTTGGAGGTCACTTGGGTAATAGTGATCATAACTTAATAAGCTTTCAAGTATCCTTTACTAAGACGTGTAGTAGAGGGGCCACAAGGACACTAAACTTCAGGAAGGCAAATTTCCAACGGTTGAGAGATGATCTTAGTGCAATAAACTGGGACGATGTCCTGAGACATAAAAGTACACAACACAAATGGGAGATGTTTATTAGCATCCTGAATAGGACCTGTGCACAATATATACCCTATGGGAATAAGCATGCTAGAAATAGGAGGAAACCACTATGGCTAAATAAAGCGGTAAGAAGTGCAATATGTGACAAAAAGAAAGCATTTAGGGAATTAAAGCAAGTAGGTAGTGATGAAGCATTAAATAAATACAGAAAATTAAATAACATTTGTAAAAAGCAAATCAAGGCAGCAAAGATTGAGACAGAGAGACTCATTGCCAGAGAAAGTAAAAAGAATCCCAAAATATTTTTTAACTACATAAATAGTAAGAAACTAAAAAATGATGGTGTTGGCCCCTTTAAAAATAGTCTGGGTGAAATGGTGGATGAGGATGAGGAAAAAGCAAATATGCTAAATGACTTTTTTTCAACAGTATTTACACAAGAAAATCCCATGACAGACAATATGATCAGTGATAACAAAAATTCTCAATTAAACGTCACCTGCTTAACCCAAGAGGAAGTACGGTATCGTCTAAAAATCACTAAAATTGACAAATCCCCGGGCCCAGATGGGATACACCCCAGAGTGCTGCAGGAATTAAGTACTGTCATAGATAGACCATTATTTTTAATATTTAAAGATTCCATAATATCAGGGTCTGTACCACAGGACTGGCGTATAGCAAATGTGGTGCCAATATTCAAAAAGGGGACAAAAACTGAACTTGGAAATTATAGGCCAGTAAGCTTAACCTCTACTGTGGGTAAAATCCTAGAGGGTTTTCTAAGAGATGCTATACTGGAGTATCTGAACAAAAATAACCTCATGACCCATTATCAACATGGTTTTACGAGGGACCGTTCCTGTCAAACTAATCTAATAAGCTTCTATGAAGAAGTAAGTTCTGGACTGGACCAAGGAAATGCAGTGGATGTGGTGTATATGGACTTTTCAAAAGCTTTTGATACGGTGCCACACAAAAGGTTGATACATAAAATGAGGGCAATGGGGATAGGGGAAAATATGTGTAAGTGGGTTAAGAACTGGCTTAGTGATAGGAAACAAAGGGTGGTTATTAATGGAACACACTCAGAATGGGTCACAGTTAACAGTGGGGTACCACAGGGGTCAGTGTTGGGCCCGCTCCTATTTAATATATTTATTAATGACCTTGTAGGGGGCATACAGAGTAGAATCTCAATATTTGCAGATGACACTAAACTCTGCAGGGTAATCAATACAGAGGAGGACAATTTTATATTACAGGAGGATTTATGTAAACTAGAAGCTTGGGCTGCTAAATGGCAAATGCGCTTTAATGGGGATAAATGTAAAGTCATGCACTTGGGCAGAGGAAACAAAGGGTATAATTATGTGCTTAATTATAAAACACTGGGCAAAACTACCACTGAAAAAGACCTGGGTGTATGGGTAGATGACAAACTCACATTTAGTGGCCAGTGTCAGGCAGCTGCTGTAAAGGCAAATAAAATAATGGGATGTATTAAAAGAGGCATAGATGCTCATGAGGAGAACATAATTTTACCTCTATACAAGTCACTAGTGCGACCACACTTAGAATACTGTGTACAATTCTGGTCTCCGGTGTATAAGAAAGACATAGCTGAACTAGAGCGGGTCCAGAGAAGAGCGACAAAAGTTATTAGAGGACTAAGGGGTCTGCAATACCAAGACAGGTTATTAAACTTGGGGTTATTTAGCTTGGAAAAACGAAGGCTTAGGGGTGATCTTATAATAATGTACAAATATATGAGGGGGCAGTACAGAGACCTTTCTAATGATCTCTTTACTCTTAGGCCTGAGACTGGGACAAGGGGGCATCCTCTACGTCTGGAGGGAAGAAGGTTTAATCATAATCACAGACGTGGATTCTTTACTGTAAGAGCAGTGAGACTATGGAACGCTCTGCCACATGATGTTGTAATGAGTGAGTCACTACTAACATTTAAGAAGGGCCTGGATGCCTTTCTTGAAAACTATAATATTACCGGTTATATATACTAGATTCTTTGATAGGGCGTTGATCCAGGGAATTAGTCTGATTGCCGTATCTGGAGTCAGGAAGGAATTTTTTCCCCCAATGTGGAGCTTAGTGTTGCCACATGGGTTTTTTTTGCCTTCCTCTGGATCAACATGTTAGGCTATGGGTTGAACTAGATGGACTTAAAGTCTTCCTTCAACCTTAAAAACTATGTTACTATGTTACTATGTTACTATGTATACAACCCCTGGCAAAAATTATGGAATCGCCAGGCTCGGAGGTTGTTCATTCAGTTGTGTAGTTTTGTGCCATGTCTGTGATCTGCTTTTTTTTCTACAACATTAAAGTCATTTCGAATGGCAAATCTCTGCCTTGAAGAAACACTAAAAGAAGTATTGAAAAAGAAAAAAATGTGCTAGACAGTAACGGTTACTTTTGTAGACCAAGCAGGGGGAAAAATTATGGAATCACTCAATTCTGAGGAAATAATTATGGCATCATATCAAACAAACATACAAAACAACACTCAAATACATTACTAGTATTTTGTTGCACCACATCTGGCTTTAATAACAGCTTGCAATCTCTAAGGCATGGACTTAATGAGTGACAAACAGTACTCATCATCAATCTGGCTCCAACTTTCTCCAATTGCTGTTGCCAGATCAGCTTTGCAGGTTGGAGCCTTGTTAATGGACCATTTTCTTCAACTTCCACCAAAGATTTTAAATTGGATTGAGATCTGGACTATTTGCAGGTCATGACATTGACCTTATGTGTCGTCTTTCAAGGAATGTTTTTAAGATAAGAAAACTGTCCAAATTATCAATGTAAACTTGGGCATTTATTGAAGATGTAATGACAGCCATCTCCCCAGTGCCTTTACCTGACATGCAGCCCATATCATCAATGACTGTGGAAATTTGCATGTTCTTTTCATGCACTCATCTTTAGTGCCGTTCCAATGAGGTTTATAAACAAAAGTACTAGCATCACCACCTTGCCCAATGCAGATTCACGATACATCTCTGAATATGACGTTCATCCAGTCATCCACAGTCCATGATTGCTTTTCCTTAGCCCATTGTAACCTTGTTTTTTTCTGTTTAGGTGTTAATAATGGCTTTTGTTTAACTTTTCTGTATGTAAATCCCATTTTCTTTAGGCGGTTTCTTACAGATCGGTCACAGACTTTCACTCCAGTTACCTATATTCGTTCCTCATTTGTTTTGTTGTGCATTTCCTGTTTTGGATGCATATTGCTTTAAGTTTCTGGTCTTGACTCTTTGTCTTAGTCTATAGTATGTTAGCCTTTAACAACCTTCCCATGTTTGTATTTGGTCCAGATTTTAGACACAGCTGACTGTGAACAACCAACATCTTTTGCCACATTGCGTGATGATTTACCCTCTTTTAAGAGTTTGATAATCCTCTCCTTTGTTTCAATTGACATCTCTCATGTTGGAGCCATGATTCATGTCAGTCCACTTGGTGCAATAGCTCTCCCAAGGTGTGATCACTTCTTTTTAGATGCAGACTAACGAGCAGATCTTATTTGATGCAGGTGTTTTGAGAATGAAAATTTACAGGGTGTTTCCATAATTTTTTCCTCAGAATTTGAGTGATTCAATAATTTGTTCCCTCTGCTTGGTCTGAAAAAAAGGTACCCTTACTGACTACTACATTTTTTCTTGATTTCTTTTAGTGTTTCTTAAAGCCATAAAGTTGCCATTTGAAATGACTTTAGTTTTGTGCCATGTCTGTAATCTGCTTTTTTTCTACATTAAACAACTGAATGAACATCCTCCGAGCCAGGTGATTCCATAATTTTTGCTTGGAGTTGTACATAGAGGTTGTCACAGCAATCCTATTCTGTTCAGAAGTCCCTTCCTTCCTTTTTGTGGGCGGCAAGCCAGAAGTGAGCAGACCCTCTACCTCCTCCCCCATAAGTCCACCTAAACCCTCCTACTTCTCCCCCAGCATCTCACACACAGTGCAGCACAATGTCCAGTATAGAACACTACAGGGAATTAAAGCACCAGCCCTGAAGATAATTATCCCCTACACTGCCATGAATGAAGAGATGGATGGTGAGAGATCTGAATGTATACATTCAGTGTGTACAAATACAGTTGAAACCAAGAAGTTTACATATACTACGATATATCAAAATGCACATATTCCTGCTTTTTTCACTATCTGACATGAAATCAGAATAAAGTATTCCTATTTTCGGCCACTTAGGATTATCATAATTTATATTTGTAAAATACCAGAATGAGAATGTTTTAAGGCATTTTTATCACTTTCTATGAAGTCACAATTTTACATACACTAAGATTACTATGCCTTTAAACAATTTGGAACAGCCTATATGATGATGTCAAGTGTGTGTGAAGGTTCTGATTTATTGGCAACATGTCAGTTAATAGGAGACTCACCTGTGGATGTATTTTAATGTACACCTAAAACACTGCTTCTTTGTGTAGCATCCCATGAAAGTCTAAAGATATCAGTCAAGATATCGGGAAAAGAATTGTGGACTTGCACAGGTCTGGTTCATCCTTGGGTGATATTTCCAGAAACCTGAAGCTGCCTCGTTCATCTGTGCAAACAATTATATGCAAGTACAAACAAGACAGGAATGTCCAGCCATCATTCCACTCAGGAAGGAGACTGGTTCTGTGTCCCAGAAATGACTGTGCTTTGGCCCAACGTGCATATCAGCTCAAGAACAAAAGAAAAACACCTTGTCAAGATGATGGCGGAATCTGGTAACATTGTTTCATTATCCACAGTGAAACGAGTACTGTATCACCATGGGGTGAACGGCCACTCTTCCAGGAAGAAGCCATAACTCCAAAAGAAACATAAAACAGCCAGATTAATTCTTGCAAGTGCACACAGGAACAAAGACCTACGTTTTTGGAGACATGTCCTGTGGTCTGACAAAACTAAAATTGAACTGTTTGACCGTATTGACGATCGTTATGTTTTGGAGGAAAAAGGAAGAAGCTTGGAAGCCTAAGAACATCATCCAAACTGTGAAACACTGGGCTGGCAGTAACATGCTGTGGGTTTCTTTTGCTACAGTAGGGACTAGTGTACTTTGCAAAATAGATGACATTATGAGGAAAGATTATGTAGCAGTACTGAAGCAACATCTCAAAATATCAGCCAGGAAGTTAAAGCTTGGGTGGAAATGAGTCTTCCAAATGCCAAAAGCATACTGCCAAACTGGTTGCAAAGTGGTTTAAGGATATCAAAGTCAATATTTTGGAGAGGCAATCACAAAGCACTGATCTCAATCATATTGAAAAATATGGGCAAAGTCAAAAAGGCGACCTAAAACATGGCTCAGTTACACCAGTTCTGTCAGGAGGAATGGACCGAAAATCCTACCAACTATTGTGAGAAGCTTGTGGAAGTATATCCAAAATATTTGACCAAAGTCATACAGTTTAAGGGCAACAGCACCAAACTAATGAAGTGTACATAAACGTGTGACTTTGCAGAAAGTAAAAATTGCTTAAAACTTTCTCTCATTATTCTGGCATTAGGCAAATATATTTATGGTAATCCTATTTGACCTAAAATGTGAAAGGTTTATTTTGATTTCATGTCAGTGAGAAAAACATGCATAGGTGTCTTTTAATATAATGTATTTAAACATCTGGTTTGAACATTATATACACCCTACAGTATACATACAGATGCATGGAGGAGCCAGGTCTTCAGGGAGGAGGTGGTTGCATACACAAACTGAATGACCTCTGCTAAGTATAGCCCTGCCCACCTCTCAGTTTCCATGGTCAAGCACAGATCTGAGGGTGAATCTGATGTGACTTTGCTGGAAGCACGAGATTCTCAGCCAGCGATCATGTGACCTTGAGCGCTGCTCAGGTGACAGCAGGACTTTGTAAAGTAGTGAAATGCTTATCTATGGCAGTTAAATGAAATGCGTATGAAAGTAGTGGCTAACCGTTCTAATGGTTGGCATGTGGATATAGAACTTTGACTCTTAAAGGATGATCTATTTCTCTAATTTATATAATATCTACATCATTCATTTTTTTTGTTTACTTTAGAAATTTGAGTCGTGGCTAGTTGGCAGGAGTAACAATGTCTACTTTTCTCTGTTTTAATACAATACCTGGTTTGGCTTCTATACCATGGAGGTTCAGATATTCTTCTAAACCATTTTTTATTTTAAACCAGCTTTCCTAAAACTACTCAAAAAATGTCAGCAATAGAAAAACTCACCAGTTGCAGCCAAAAACGAATCCAACACAGCACTTCCACAGGATGCAGTCAGACCCCAATAAAAAGCAAACACAGGTGCACAGAACCGATAAAATTCACCAGCAACCTGTCAAGACATGGGGGAGGTGATTAGTTATGCACAGGTCAAGGTTTGCAAGGACGCCATTCACATTGATACAAATGATGCAGAGTAAATATACAAAATCACTATACACCTTATATCTATAGAGGTTCTCATGATTAAGGATACATCTCTTCTATAAGGTGTAAAAGTAATTGGAAATAAGTAAGTAACACTCCTTTGAATTATCAATAAAGTGGAAACCACTATGGAGTTTGGGTTACATAAAATATAACTTTTATTAGTAATATAAAAGCAGACACATGAACGTTATGAAACGAAGTACAGGGAAGTTCCAAAATAACTGCAGTAGGGTAGTAACGATGCAGAGTGTCTGAAAGCTACCCACCGATCCTGCCACCAGACCAAATGGGTAGTCCAGTACGATGCTTCTGCACCACTTAATGAATGACACCCCGTGGGGCCCAGCTACCCTGTAAAAATTATAACAAAGTGCAAGAATTTTTTTATGATAAACAAAACAATTCTTTAATGGGGTATTGGTTAGATGTTTTGGCCAAGACTCTTTAAACTCGTAATCCACTTCAAGGATCTGGACACTACCCTATTACAAGGGTTTTAGCCCCATAAAAAGGGAGATAGAAGCCCCCATGCTTTTGAGGTCTATATAATTTAATCAGGGTCCTCTTAAATTCTTCCTAGTTGTTCACGCCAGTCTTGGAGCGTGCTGGAGTCAGACGCACCTGATTCATAAAGACGTGCATGCTTCTTCATGAATCTGGAACATTTCGCAAGCGGTTTGCTCCTCTGTGCGTTACGTCAGAAATTTTATTCCAGTTAGGTTCTGGAATGAGATTTATGGAGTATTGACTGCCACGATTTGTAATGAATTAGCCGTGCTCTGTTGTTCAGCCCATGCTCTACGCCTTCTGTTGGAGCTGGGAGAAACTGTTGTGAAAACGCCAAAGGTCACAATTTAGGCACAACTCAAAGTTGTATTTAAGTTCTGCTTTGCAACAGTTTTACGCCAGAATTCTAGCGTGTAGGCTTTGAATTGGTCCCTTTGTTTTTTCAGGGATTTTCTAATAACCAAGTTCATTTTAAAGTTGATTTTAATCAATTAATTTTGAAATAATAATAAATACCACAATTGGTTGTTAAAAAAAAGTGTTCCTGTGCTGAGATAATCTTGTATATGTGTCCCTGCTATGTACTATGTAATGGCTGTGTCTGACTGCACAGGGACATGGTCTGATCATACCACGTCTCCTGTGCTGAGATAATCTTATGTGTGTCTCTGCTATGTACTGTGTAATGGATGTGTCTGACCGTACAGGAAAATGGTCTGATCATACCACATCTCCTGTGCTGAGATAATCTTATATATGTGTCCCTGCTATGTACTGTCTAATGGATGTGTCTGAATGTACAGGGATATGGTCTGATCATACCACATCTCCTGGGCAGGGAAAGAATTATGAGAAAATTACAGCACAGGGTCAAATCTGATTATTTCTGTGAGAAAAAAACATTTTTCTGCCTGTTTTAAAAAAAAAATTTTTTTAAAATGTTTCGCTCAAAAAAAGAATTATTTGAGATCCTATACTGTAATATCTGTATACTCTTGTGTCCTCCCCTGCCCAGGAGATGTGGTATGATCAGACCATGTACTTGTAAGGTCAGACACGCTCATTACACAGCACATAGCATGGACATATATATAAGATTATCTCAGTCTGATCATACCACATCTCCTGTGCTATGTATACGGTCAGACACATCCATTACACAGTACATAGCAGGAACACATATATAAGATTATCTCAGCACCGGAACATTTTTTTGGAACACTTCCAATGAAAGAAATTATTATTCCAAGATCTATGGATTAAAATTAATTTTAGGTTGAATTTTGTGGGAAAACCCCTTTGGGCACCTCAAGAAAATATTTACATTCATTCAAGCACCAATATAAATATTAAATGGGTTGTTTTGCCATGAAAGTTTGCAGACTTGAGAATACTCTTTATCGCTCACACTGCCAGGATACTTCGGTGCTTGTCTGTTTAATCGGGCAGTCATATGACCTTAAGCTTTCAAAATGCATACTTCTGGCCACATTCTGACTAGACATGCATGGTCTTGCCCATTTCACATGTATCGAGTGAGGCTGCACACATCTAGTTGGAATGTGTGCAGGAGTAAGCATACCATATGCTTGCAGTAATATGACCGCCCACTCGTAGCACTGAAGAATCCAGACAGTGCGATGTGAGGATTCACAAGTCTGCAGTCAAATGATGACTGTAGACTTTGGTACCAAACTGGGACACCCTGTTTAAATTGCATATTGTTATATTAGTTAAAAGAGTGAAAATATGGTCATGAAAGAAGCAACATGTACAAAATTCCTAAAAGACATCTGAAGTCCTTTCTTTTGCTGGTAATGTTAACTAGATCCTGGACATCCAATATAAACTATACACTGTGTGCAGAATTATTAGGCAAATGAGTATTTTGATCACATGATACTTTTTTTTTTTCCGGTAGATATATTTTTATTAATGATTTTAAACAATAAAAAGGTATATTTTACATCTTACACATCCAATTCCAAAAAAGTATAACACATTACACTTAGTCACCTTCTATAGAGCTGCTCAATTATTATAAAACAAAACAATAGTTTACGTACAAGTTAGTACAGATCTCCAGTCAAGAAAGATCTTAGTGCAATACCAGTTCCCTCCTGTTATATCCACAGGAGGTAAAATCTTACCAGTATTTAAACCATAGGCCGTCCAGGGGAAAGGAGTACAAGGGATGAGCAGAAACGAGAAATAAAGGTAGTTATAAATGCTAAGTTGTGTAGCTCAAAGATTTACATCCAATCATTGAGGTAACACGATAGGGACATTTATATGGAAGGCTTAATTCTGACTTAGGAGAACAGATCATTAAAGTTAGTAGCATTAAACAGGATCCATTCAGACCACATAATGGTGAAGGTGTTCAGCGTTTGCAATAACCCAGCCGAAATCTCCTCCATTCTACATATTGACTCCATGTCAGAATACCATTCTATGAATGTGGGTGGGTTCTGATCCTTCCAGTGACGAGGAATCACAGCTCTAGCCGCAGAAAGGCAGAATTTCAGAATATCTTTCTTTTGGACCTTCACCGCACCAGGGAGCAGAGAAAGCAAAGCCATCTCAGGGCTGGCCTACAATGTGTTTACTATAGTTTCGGAATACCTTCTCCCAGAAATCCCTGATCAGGGAGCAGTCCCGCCATATATGAAGCAGCGTACCCTCGTCGGTCCCACATCTCCAGGAGTATGAGGATGTAGCTGGAAAACATCTGTGCAACCTGTAAGGGGTTAGGTACCATCTAAATTGCAGCTTATAGTACTTCTCTTTAGCTTCACACGACCCAGTTTTTGGGCCATTTGGAAACATCTCTGCCATTCCCCCTCAGACAGGGATCTTCCCAAGCAATCTGATATTTGTGTTTATCACTACTCCCAACCACTGAGAGAATGCGATACAGGGTGGATATACCACTGGATGGTGGAGCGTCTCCTGCAAAGATTGTTTCCATGGGTGACAGGCTGAGGCTAGGGCCCCCTGACTAAGTGACTGAAGGAAAGACCTTAATTGCAAATATTCCCACCATTTCAATTTGGTATCTGGTGAGTTATTTTGCAAAACAGTATATGAGGGGAGTTCACTCTCTCTCAAAATTTCACTGAGACGGATATCATCACTAAACTTTCATCCTAGGAAGGTGTTGCTCTGTAAACCTGGAGGAAAAGCCAGATTACGAAATAAGGGGGTTAAAGAGCTCACTAACTGTGCATCACCCGTCTTGTCTATTGTAGCTTTCCATGCACTCAATGTCTCTACAGTGAGAAAAGCAAGATTCCCATGGTGACTATCTGTATGAAGATGTACTGTATGAAGATGTTCCCAGTCCCTCCTGTTCGATTTGTACCCACTGTTTGGATGTCCCCCTAAATTTCCAAATCCAGGAGCCTAACCAATACGGCTGCCTGACAATATTTAAAAAAGTCAGGAAGTCCCGCCCCCATTATGACAAGGAACTGACAGGGTCCCATATCTCACTCTCAGCTTTATACCCCTCCAGATGAATCTAGAAATCAGAGAGTGGAGTAGGGTCCCATATCTCACTCTCAGCTTTATACCCCTCCAGATGAATCTAGAAATCAGAGAGTGGAGTTTGTTAAAAAATGCTCTGTGTGGCCAGATAGGGACAGCTTGAAAAATGTACAAAAATCTTGGCAGAATATCCATCGTAATAGCGTGGATCCTGCCTAGCCAAGACAATTTTAGTGGTCTGTATGGATCCAGCAAGGACCCCACTTTATCTAAAATGACTTGGTTCAAGTGGAATGCTTTTGTCAGGTCATCGGGGAGGTTCATACCCAAATAGGAGATCTGACCCTGTTTCCAATGAAAGCGAAAATCCCTTGTTAGGGAAGCTACTTCCTGCGGAGGTAATGACATGTTCATCGCCTCAGTTTTTTAATAGTTCACCTTAAAATTACTGAAAGCTCCAAACGTTTCAAATTCTCTTAGTAGTGCAGGGAAGGTAGTGACTGGTTGAGAGATATATAGGAGTACGTCGTCCGCAAATAATGCCCCCTTGTGGTGAGTTTCACCTACCTTCAACCCCTTAATACTGTCATTGTCTCTAATAGTTTTAGCCAAACGTTCTATAATAATGACATAGAGTAATGGGGATAACGGACACCCTTGCCTCGTCCCATTCCGAATAAGGAACGGGTCAGACATGGTTCCATTAATTTTCACCCTGGTCGACGGTTTGGAATACAGAGACAAGATTTTACCCAAAAATTTTTGGCCCAGACCAATATACTCTAGTGCCTCCCTCAAGAATCCCCAATGATCTCTGTCAAAGGCCTTTTCTGCGTCTACAGACCACAAACACAGAGGGGACTTCCACATCTTAGCCCTGTCAACAAGGAGAAGGGATCTAATAATGTTGTCCCGCGCCTCTCGGCCCTTGACAAAGCCAACCAGGTCTAGATGAATAATAGAGGGTAACACCTTAGAGAGTCTGTCAGCCAAAATCTTGGTGAATAACTTGACGTCCACATTTATCAAATAAATTGGTCGATAAGCTGCCACCAACAGAGGGTCCTTATTGGGTTTAGGAATCATGCAGATATGTGCCTCCAAGGCCTGTGGGGCAAAATTGTTTCCCTCTGAGATTGCATTGAAAGTAAGGAGCATTTGGGGCAACAAACTACCGAGCAAAGTTTTATAAAAGATGGGTGTGAAGCCGTCAGGCCCCAAACTCTTAGAAATCAGTGTGCCCTTTACCACTTCAGACAGTTCCCCCTCTGTGATGTCCTCCTCCAGGAAATGTAAATCATCCTCTGCCAAAGTTGGGATCTTTATTTTTAGTATGTAATTCCTAATTTTAGATTTCAATGTGGAAGGATCCATGTCCGAGAACTTCCCTTTTAAGTTGTACAAATCTTTATAAAACTTTTGGAAACCCTCCGAAATCTCCTCATTGCTATGAACCACCTTGCCCGTTCCTGAGTTTATCGAATAAATGAAAGTGGGGCCCATTCTGGGATGTAACAGTCGCTAACGGTCTACCACAAGTATTGGCCTTTTTATAAAAATAAAACCCCGCCGTCCGAACTCTGTCTCTCTGATGTTGTTCATCTAGTAAACTCTTTAATTCAAGTCATTTAGCGGTCAGTCCAATCAACAGCTCGTGAGTGTTAGCTGTTTTATGTTTCGCTTCCAGGAGGCTGATCTGTGAAAGTAGATCACCAATCTTTTCATTCCGTAATTTTTCAGTCTGGCCCCATGTTTAATCAGGGTGCCTCTCCTTATGCATTTCAGAGCCTCCCATTTAATGGGTTGGGATGTAGTGTCCGATTCGTGTGTCTGCATAAAAGTAGCTATATCTGCTTTTAGGTCCTCCAGACAGGTGGCATCACATAAAAGATTACTGTTTAATCTCCATGACCCCTTCCTCCTCCTAGCCAGCCTGGGAATCTCCATGGAGAGAAAAATAGGGCTGTGATTAGACAGTATAACAGGGGCGGAACTACCGTGGTGCAGCTGGTGCAGCTGCACCAGGGCCCCGACCAGCTAGGGGGCCCTGAGGCTCCAGCGCCAGGTCCATTCCCCTGTCAGACAGGAGGGTGGGGGCGTAAAGGCCGGGGTGCAGGGAGGAATTTGTCCCAGGCTTGTTCCCAGGCAGCTGCTCAGGGCCGCCGGAGGAGCGGCAGTGATTAACATACAAAGCGCACATACTGTGCGCCATCGCGTCTTCCGGTGGGTCGGTGGCCAACATGCGGCAGTATGTGATGATGACTCAGGGCTGTGCAGGGCGGGCCGTATGCTGCGTGTAGCCCCTAACGCCGCACACAACAAACTGCTTGCAGCCCTTCTCTCTGCTGTACAGACTGTGATTCGGCCGGCCACACTGACACATTTACTTGTGCAGTGAAGGTCCGCCCCCTCCCCTGCATCACAGTACAGCAGAGAGCAAACAGAGGGCCGAGAGCAGTTGCTGTGTGTGGCCATGTGTGATAGGAGGTCACACAGTGCACAGCACCCGACCTCCTTCCTGCTGAAGACAGTGACCTATGTGTGTGACAGGACAGGAGACAGAAGATCTGCCAGAATCATCAAAAGTAAAAAGAACCCCAATGTGTGTATGTCTGTAAGTGATTGTGTATGTGTGTATATGATATGATTGTATGTGTGTGTATAATTGATTGTGAGTATATATGATTGTATATGATTGATTGTGTAAGTGTGTATATGACGGGGCATGTGTGTATATAATTGTAAATGTCTGCATATGATTGTATACGTCTGTGTACATGATTGTGCATGTAGGTATATGATTTGCATGTGGGTATACAATTGTGTATGTGTGTATGATTCTGTCATATACAGTATACAGATGCACAATCAATCATATACACACAATTATACACTCATATGCTGTACACACAATCATATACTCATACATTATCATACACACATACCATCATATACACAATCATATACATACATAGGCCCGTTTCACATCTATGCGTCCTGTGTTTTTGGCTGCCCAGCCTGCCCCGCGCTATTGCAAATGCAAGTGCAGGGGCATTTAGGGGCTTGGCCAGGCTAGCGCAGGGACGCATAGATGCCCTGCATTTGCGCTCAGGTGCACTTGGTGCCTCCATTATATCCTATGGCCAAGCACAGCCGAGCGCGCGCTCTGGAAACTCTGAATCACAAGTGAAACTGGCAGACGCCACAGTGCATGTGCCTGTGACGTAGCACCCAGAAACGCATAATGTGATGTTTTCCAGGTGCGTCTGACCAAGCGCATGCACCGTGGCGTCTGCCAGTTTCACTTGTGATTCAGAGTTTCCAGAGCGCGCGCTCGGCTGTGCTTGGCCATGGGATATAATGGAGGCACCAAGCGCACCTGAGCGCAAATGCAGGGCATCTATGCGTCAAGCCCCTAAATGCCCCTGTGCTTGCATTTGCAATAGCGCGGGGCAGGCTGGGCAGCCAAAAACACAGGACGCATAGATGTGAAACGGGCCATACACAATCATGCAGTCATATACACACAATTATATATGCACAATCATATACACAATGATAAATACATACAATCATACACAGTCATATACACATATAAATGATCATATGCACACATACATGATCATATACACACAATCATACACACATACACAATCATGTACACACACAGAGAATCATATACACAATCATTTACAGTCATACAATCATATACCGATACAGATATACACAATCATATACACACAAGTGTGTATGCATGTTTATTTATATGTTAATATGTGTTCATATGCATATATATGCTTTAATGTGAATATATCCATGTTCGTGTCTGTATATGTATGTGTACACATCTTCGTCCTGTATGTTTACATGTTCGTGTGTCTGGAGTTGTATGTATGTTTGTTAGATATGTGTATGTAATAGTGTATTGTGATTATATGTAAAGCATTTGTATATTTAGGGCACAACCCTAAATGTATAAGTTACAGTGCCCACGATCAGGAGTGCCAGTGTTCTGGACGCAGCGTCGTTTCTCTTGTAGAGACGCCAGTGTTCTCTGCAGAAGATCGCGCTCAGGATTCTTGGCACAGTGTATTTTGCCTGTATTCTCCCACTGAGAACACTTGCGTGTCCACAAGAATAAATTGCCATGCTCCTACTGCTTGCAAAGCTGCGCTGCTGGTCAGTTTATGTAGCGGAAAAATGAAGCACAGAGGGCTGAGATTTCTATAAATCCATCCACTATGCTAATACTGCAGAACACAGCGAAAATACCCTATACTGTGTTCAAAACCCTGCTAATCCTGATCGTGGGTCCGGTCCCTCAGGGCTTGATCACATATGTATTGGGGAATTTAATTTATCTTTCCATGTTTAGGAAAAGAAAATTGAAATTAACCCCTTCCTGCAGGCAACTGTCACAATGGAGCCTCCTCCTTCACATGTCCAAGTACCTGGTATGTGTTGTATTCATTTTTTTAATGGTTACCAGATGTACCCATTATAACTTATGGTACTGCTCAGATGTACGGTATTTACCATATCTCTGTAGTAAGCTTGGTTCTTCTCCCTTATCTCTGTAGTAAGCTCGGTTCTGCTTCCTTATCTCTCTAGTAAGCTCGGTTCTGCTCTCATGTCTACTACAGGGTGGGCCATATATAGGGTGGGAAATTTATATGGATACACCTTAATAAAATGGAAATGGTTGGTGATATCAACTTCCTGTTTGTGGCAAGGTTTTCCCCCTCCCATATACTAATGTGCCACAAACAAGAAGTTGATATCACCAACCATTTCCATTTTATTAAGGTGTATCCATATAAATTTCCCACCCTATATATGGCCCACCCTGTAAATGTAACAGCGTGTTTTTGAAGCCTTTTACTGCTTTAATGTAGTGACCAGAGATAAACAGGCCAAAGATGGGCCACTGCCGCAACTGGAGGGCCACTGCCTTGTGATTGCCCCCCGGGCTGAAATGTGCCAGCTAGCCCCTGGGTGGTAGGTAGTGGCCCTGGCAGTAGTACCCTGCAGCATTCAATGTGAGGCCCCGGGGGGGGGGAGAGCTGTCGAGTGTCAGCTGCCTGGCGCCTCTCACCCGCGGCACTATTCTAGCATTGAGTCCCCTTGTGCTGTCGGGTGCCGGCTGCACCGCACACCCGTGGCCCTATTCTGGCAGCATTGAGTCCCAGGGGGGGGCACACCCGCGGCACTTTTCTGCTTTTCTGGCATTAAGTCCTGGGGGAAGTGCTGATAGCCAGAACGCTGCGGGCGGCGCTGTATCCTATCAGTAAGAAGGGGGCCGGGTGAGTTGCTGTTGGAGCAGCAGCATTCATTTCTGGCTCTTTCGTGGAGGCAGGAATCACACCCTCTCCAGAGACGGTGAGCAAGCTGAGGATACAGGGCTCCAGGTAAGAGCCCTGGTCGGAGCAGGGCTTTGGTCTGGTGGGGAGGGAAACAGTCTGTCTGTGAACTCAGCACTGCACACAAACATGATTTGATGGGGGGGGGGGCCCGAAAAATTTCTTGCACCAGGGCCCACTACAGTCTGGGTCCGCCCCTGCAGTATAATATTGCCTATCTTTGCCTCAGGCTTCCATGAGAGAATCCCTTGACTGACCAAGAACAGGTCTATCCTGCTATAGGAATTGTGGGTCCTGGAGAAAAAGGTATAATCCATACCCTTAGGGTTCAGGATCCTCCACACATCAGTAAGTTGAAGATTATGGAGAGGCTCCTGAAGAGCCTTCATTCGCCTCGGTGGGACCGCTCCCTGTCCTGAAGAGGAATCTGCAGTGGGGTCGAAAATAAAGTTAAAATCACCTCCAATAATAATTTGACCTTCCACAAACTCTGCTAACTTCATTAGGAGAGATCACATAATACTTTTTATACATGTTGTCCTACTCCAAGCTGTATTGGCTTGAGAGCAAACTATGAATTAAGTAAATCAGGTGATGTGCATTTCTGTAATTAGGAGGAGTGTGGTCTAATGACATCAACACCCTATATAAGGTGTGCTTAATTATTAGGCAAATGCCTTTCCTTAGACCAAATGGGTCAGAAGAGAGATTTGACGGGCTCTGAAAAGTCCAAAATTGTGAGCTGTCTTGCAGAGAGATGCAGCAGTCTTGAAATTGCCAAACTTTTGAAGAGTGATCACCGAACAATGAAGCATTAAAAGTAAAGGGCAGAGAGCTCCACTCCGACTCAAACGCCAGCAAGGTGGAGGTGGGGAACTGGTATGGGCTGGTATCTTCAAAGATGAACTTGTGGGACCTTTTCAGGTTGAGAATGGAGTGAAGCTCAACTCTCGGACCTACTGCCAGTTTCTGGAAGATAACTTCCTCAAACAGTGGTACGGGAAGAAGTCGGTATCGTTCAAGGAAAACATGATTTTCATGCAGGACAGTACTCCATCACATGCATCCAACTACTCCACAGCGTGCCTGGCCAGTGAAGCTCTACAAGAAGAGAAAATATTGACATGGCCCTGTTGTTCACCTGATCTGAACACCATAGAGAACCTGTGGTCCCTCCTAAAATGTGAGATCTACAGGGATGGAAAACCGTACACCTCTCGGAACAGTGTCTGGGAGGCTGTGGTGGCTTCTGCACCCAATGTTGATCGTAAACAGATCAAGCAACTGACAGAATCTATGGATCATAAAGAAAGGTAGCTATTAGGGATGGGCGAATTACTCGCTACTATTCGGGACTCGCCCGAATAGTAGCGGACTCGGGGGACTCGCTACTCGCCGAGTTTCCTTAGGAATTACTCGGGGGTAGCGAGTCCCTGTACTTTTTCAGTGTATCTATACAGATACACTACAAAAGTACCCTAAAAGTTAATCTAAGGGGTTAAAAACCATAAACATTAATACTCACCTCCTGTACTTCGGGACCGGTACCGAAGACCTCCAGCTGTTACAGGACCTCCAAGACCACCGGGAGAAGATGGGGAAAAGGACCTTGCAGTTCAGCCAATCAGCATGCGGCTAGCGGTCACATGGGTTTTTCATGTGGCCGCAGTGCAGCCGCGTCACAACCCATGTCACCGCTAGCCGCATGCTGATTGGCTGAACTGCAAGGTCCTTTTCCCCATCTTCGCCCGGTGGTCTTGGAGGTCCTGTAACAGCCGGAGGTCTTCGGTACCGGTCCCGGTACATAAGGTACAGGAGTACAGGACGTGAGTATTAATGTTTATTGTTTTTAACCCCTTAGATTAACTTTTAGGGTACTTTTGTAGTGTATTTGTATAGATACACTGCAAAAGTACAGGTTACTATTCGAACTCGCTGGACTCGCAACGAGTACCGAGTCTCGGACCCGGACTCGTTAGAGTCCAGCGATTCTGAGTATTTCAGGATTCGCCCATCCCTAGTAGCTATATTGGTCACTGAGTTTTGGGGGTTTTGTTTTAGCATGTCAGAAATGTTTATTTCTAAATTTTGAGCAGTTATATTAGTTTACCTTTGTTTTTTTATTAAGTTGCCTAATATTTCTGCACTGTAATAGTTACCTACACAAACAGATATCCTCCTAAGATAGCCAAATCTAAAAAAAACAAAAACACTCCAACTTCCAAAAATATTAAGCTTTGATATTTGAGTCTTTTGGGTTGATTGAGAACATAGTTATTGATCAATAAGAAAAAATAATCCTCTAAAATACAACTTGCCTAATAATTCTGCACGCAGTGTAGGTGGGAACTTTTACCAGTACCCTAATTTCTATTCAGACATATGTTTATTTTCACACATGAGGAAAATGGAGCAAGTTTCATTAGTTTGGTGTGTTTCATCAGTTTTTCTCATTTGTGAAAAAAAATATAGATCTGAACCTTCTCCTCGCTGAGGGTACCTTTACACGCCGCGACGGCAGGCTGGATACATCGCGCTACAAGCTACAATTGTAGCTTGTAGCGTCCATATCGCCTGTAGTAGCGGCGTCTGAAGAGGCGACGCTACAGCCGGCGACAGATACATCTGTTTATGGGCTCTGCTCATAAACTTAAGGCAACATCGCCGATTGTAGCGAGCTGTATCGGCGTGTAAAGAAGCAACGGAAGGCAACTCTGGACACCCGGCGATGTGGCTGCCATGTATCTAAGGCGTGACACAGTCGCCATGTTACCGCGCCCATCTGCGATCATTGGAGGTCGCTCCTGCTTTATGATTGGTAGTCGCAGCATAGGGCGGGATATTTAAGGAGCTGACCAGTCACACTACACAATTACTCGAGCGTGCTGTATTAACCAGCCTCCTGCGATGCCTGGCCAATCCTGATGATATTGCGCTGTCCTATCATCATACGGACAGCTCGTAATCCAAGATTGTTGCACGCCTATGTGCTATCCCTGCTGCACCGGGTCCGCCCATAGTAGCTTGTTGGAGCGGTGTGTAAACATGGTACGCTACGCTACAGCTGGCTACTTGAGACACCCGGCGATGTAGCTAGCTATAGATGTAGCGTGGCGTAGCGCACCTTGTCGCGGCGTGTAAAGAGGGTGCGTTGACCGTTTGTAGCCGTTTGAGCGTGCTCGTGCACGCGAAGTAGCGCGATGTATCCAGCCTGCCGTCGCGGCGTGTAAAGGTACCCTCAGAGTCTGTGACAAATTAACAGTACTCAGATGTCATCCGAGTGCGATCTGATTTTTTTCAGAAACATATGGACTTGCATTCCAAGTTTGATCCAAAACTGATTAATATCGGACATGGTTTCTGTGATTTTGAGTGTTGCGCCTGAGCCGGAAAAAAATGACGGACATGTGACCTGCTCCATAGAAATCATAGGAATGATATGTAAATGAGCCCTTATTCATGATAAAGGTTTTTTTTACCTTGCATGAGTCATGTTCTACATTTTTTTTTATTTGCATATGGCTTCTCGCCTGGTATTTCATATTTCAATGTCTTGTCTTGTGCTACTTTAGCTGGAGGGAAATAACTTCAGTTAGGTCAATAGAGATTTAGTCTGTGAAAGCTTCTTCTGTATTTGCTATGGAAGTTGCAGATATATGAAGCCTATTCATATCTGACCTCGGGTGATCAGCATACAGAATTGAAATATTACCTCAGAAGCTCTCAGGATTGTAGTGGTGTTCAGGTCACCAAGTCCTTAGAGTGAACCTGTCGGCTCAATGTCCTCAACAAGAAAAGGGCATCAGCTAATAAATTCCATTGGGTATCTTCAGATGTGATTTTCATGTCATAAAGTCCCAACTCTACCTACAACAGTATAGTCTCATATATATGGAAGTATTCTGGACAGTTTTTCTATCAATTTATAAACTACTAGATGGTGGCCCGATTCTAACGCATTGGGTATTCTAGAATATGTATGTAGTTGACATGCTGTGACTGACAGAACTTGTTCAGTCAACATGAGTGAACTATATATATATATAAATATATATATACAGTTAGGGCCAGAAATATTTGGACAGTGACACAAGTTTTGTTATTTTAGCTGTTTACAAAAACATGTTCAGAAATACAATTATATATATAATATGGGCTGAAAGTGCACACTCCCAGCTGCAATATGAGAGTTTCCACATCCAAATCGGAGAAAGGGTTTAGGAATCATAGCTCTGTAATGCATAGCCTCCTCTTTTTCAAGGGACCAAAAGTAATTGGACAATGGACTCTAAGGGCTGCAATTAACTCTCAAGGCGTCTCCCTCGTTAACCTGTAATCAATGAAGTAGTGAAAAAGGTCAGGGGTGGATTCCAGGTGTGTGGTTTTGCATTTGGAAGCTGTTGCTGTGACCAGACAACATGCGGTCAAAGGAACTCTCAATTGAGGTGAAGCAGAACATCCTGAGGCTGAAAAAAAAGAAAAAAACCATCAGAGAGATAGCAGACATGCTTGGAGTAGCAAAATCAACAGTTGGGTACATTCTGAGAAAAAAGGAATTGACTGGTGAGCTTGGGAACTGTAAAAGGCCTGGGCGTCCACGGATGACAATAGTGGTGGATGATCGCCGAATACTTTATTTGGTGAAGAAGAACCCGTTCACAACATCAACTGAAGTCCAGAACACTCTCAGCGAAGTAGGTGTATCTGTCTCTAAGTCAACAGTAAAGAGAAGACTCCATGACAGTAAATACAAAGGGTTCACATCTAGATGCAAACCATTCATCAATTCCAAAAATAGACAGGCCAGAGTTAAATTTGCTGAAAAACACCTCAAGAAGCCAGCTCAGTTCTGGAAAAGTATTCTATGGACAGATGAGACAAAGATCAACCTGTACCAGAATGATGGGAAGAAAAAAGTTTGGAGAAGAAAGGGACATGATCCAAGGCACAGCACATCCTCTGTAAAACATAGTGGAGGCAACGTGATGGCATGGGCATGCATGGCTTTCAATGGCACTGGGTCACTTGTGTTTATTGATGACATAACAGCAGACAAGAGTAGCCGGATGAATTCTGAAGTGTACCGGGATATACTTTCAGCCCAGATTCAGCCAAATGCTGCAAAGTTGATTGGACGGCACTTCATAGTACAGATGGACAATGACCCCAAGCATACAGCCAAAGCTACCCATGAGTTCATGAGTGCAAAAAAGTGGAACATTCTGCAATGGCCAAGTCAATCACCAGATCTTAACCCAATTGAGCATGCATTTCACTTGCTCAAATCCAGACTTAAGACGGAAAGACCCACAAACAAGCAAGACCTGAAGGCTGCGGCTGTAAAGGCCTGGCAAAGCATTAAGAAGGAGGAAACCCAGCGTTTGGTGATGTCCATGGGTTCCAGACTTAAGGCAGTGATTGCCTCCAAAGGATTCGCAACAAAATATTGAAAATAAAAATATTTTGTTTGGGTTATGTTTATTTGTCCAATTACTTTTGACCTCCTAAAATGTGGAGTGTTTGTAAAGAAATGTGTACAATTCCTACATTTTCTATCAGATATTTTTGTTCAACCCTTCAAATTAAACGTTACAATCTGCACTTGAATTCTGTTGTAGAGGTTTCATTTCAAATCCAATGTGGTGGCATGCAGAGCCCAACTCGCGAAAATGGTGTCACTGTCCAAATATTTCTGGCCCTAACTGTATATATATAAATATATATATATATATATATATATAATTACACATATAGCAGCGCTATGGTATATGGTGGTACATTAAATTACATGTATAGCAACGCTATGGTATATGGCGGTACAGTACAGTACATGTATAGCAGCGCTATGGTATATGGCGGTACATTACAGTATATGTATAGCAGCACTATAGTATATGGCGGTACATTACCGTATATGTATAGCAGCACTATAGTATATGGCGGTACATTACAGTAGATGTATAGCAGCACTATGGTATATGGCGGTACATTACAGTACATGTATAGTAGCACTATGGTATATGGCGATACTCCACTCCCCCCAGCCCCCCGCTCCTCCACAGTAAAAGTAAAAAAATCCTCAGTGAGGATACTCACCTGTCCGCCGCCTCGCTCCACCTCCGTCTTCTAGGTCCTACAGGCCTTTAGGACCTGTTGTTGCCTGGGAAACCGATCAGCTGATTGGTCACATGACCGCTAACTGCCGGGGGCAGGATGGAGTAGGGGGGCAGGATGGAGCGAGCGGGGCAGGATGGAGGCAGGATGGAGCCGGGGGGTGGGGCATGACGGAGGCGGAGGGGGGAGCAGGATGGAGGCGAGAGGGGGGCAGGATGGAGGCGGAGGGGGGGCAGGATGGAGGCAGAGGGGGGCAGGGTTGGATGGTGGCGAGCGGGGCAGGATGGTGGCAGGGGGGTAGGGTTGGATGGTGGCGAGCGGGGCAGGATGGTGGCAGGGGGGTAGGGTTGGATGGTGGCGAGCGGGGCAGGATGGTGGCAGGGGGGTAGGGTTGGATGGTGGCGAGCGGGGCAGGATGGTGGCGAGCAGGACAGGAAGGTGGTAGGGTTGGATGGTGGCGAGCGGGACAGGATGGTGGCAGGGGGGTAGGGTTGGATGGTGGCGATCGGGGCAGGATGGTGGCAGGGGGGTAGGGTTGGATGGTGGCAGGGATTGTAGGGTTGGATGGTGGCGAGCGGGGCAGGATGGTGGCAGGGGGGTAGGTTTGGATGGTGGCGAGCGGGGCAGGATGGTGGCAGGGGGATAGGGTTGGATGGTGGCGAGCGGGGCAGGATGGTGGCAGGAGGGTAGGGTTGGATGGTGGCGAGCGGGGCAGGATGGTGGCAGGGGGGTAGGGTTGGATGGTGGCGAGCGGGGCAGGATGGTGGCAGGGGGTAGGGTTGAATGGTGGCGAGCGGGGCAGGATGGTGGCAGGGGGTAGGGTTGGATGGTGGCGAGCGGGGCAGGATGGAGTGAGCGGGGCAGGTTGGAGCTGGAGGAGCAGGATGGTGGCAGGATGGAGTGAGCGGGGCAGGATGGAGCTGGAGGAGCAGGATGGTGGCAGGATGGAGGTGAGCGGGGCAGGATGGAGGCAAGCGGGGCAGGATGGAGGAGCAGGATGGTGGCGGGGGCAGGATAGAGCGAGCACACCTGCACACACATGCATCATGCACACAGCACACCTGCACACACATGCATCATGCACACACATGCATCATGCACACAGCACACCTGCACACACATGCATCATGCACACAGCACACCTGCACACACATACATCATGCACAGCACACCTGCACACACATGCATCATGCACACAGCACACCTGCGCACACATGTATCATGCACACAACACACCTGCACACACATGCATCATGCACACAGCACACACATGTATCATACACACATGCATCATGCACACAGTACACCTGCACACACATGCATCATGCACACAGTACACCTGCACACACATGCATCATGCACACAGCACACCTGCACACACATGTATCATACACACAGCACACCTGCACACACATGCATCATGCACACAGCACACCTGCACACACATGCATCATGTACACACATGCATCATGCACACAGCACACCTGCGCACACATGCATCATGCACACATGCATCATGCATACAACACACCTGCACACACATGCATCATGCACACAGCACACCTGCACACACATGCATCATGCACACAGCACACCTGCACACACATGCATCATGCACACAGCACACCCTCACACACATGCATCATGCTCACAGCACACCTGCACACACATGTATCATACACACATGTATCATGCATACAGCACACCTGCACACACATGCATCATGCACACATGAACACACATGTATCATACACACATGCATCATGCACACAGCACACCTGCACACACATGCATCATGCACATAGCACACCTGCATCATGCACACCTGCACACACATGTATCAAGCACACAGCACACCTGCACACACATGCATCATGCACACCTGCACACACATGTATCATGCACACAGCACACCTGCACACACATGCATCATGCACACAGCACACCTGCACACACTTGCATCATGCACACAGCACACCTGCACACACATGTATCATGCACACAGCACACATGCATCATGCACACAACACACCTGCACACACATGTATCATGCACACAGCTCTTTAACTTGCCGCTCCCGGCAGGCAGGAAGCGGCTGTGTGGGGGATAGCGCCGCCCCCTTCTGCACAGCCACTCCCCCTGCCTGTTGCCGCATGGACGGTGTGGCCCTGGGCAGGGGAAGCCGGGGGGGACCGCGAGGAGCGGAGGGGGGCAGGAGGGGCGGAAAGGGGCAAGAGGAGCGGGGGGGAGCACGGGCAGGAGACAGGAGGAGCGGGGGGGAGCGCGGGAAGGAGACAGGAGGAGCGGTGGGCTCAGATGAGAGCTGCGCAGCGCGCGAATTTTAAATTCACGCGCCGTGCAGGTGTCTGCCGGCGACCAATGAGCTGCCTGTGTCTGTTGCGCGATTTGGGTTACAGACACACGCAAAAAACCCTTAGACAATTATATAGTAGATAGACCCCACTCCAGACCCTCTGTACACATTAGACTAAATGTGGCCTCACCTGTCGCTTACACTGTTCTACAGCCAAATTTGTTCAGAAACAAAAACAGCTGAACTTAAAAGGAACCTGTCGCATTTAAAATATGCTATCAACCTGCAGATATGGGGTTAATCTGCAAGGCAATAGCGTGTCAAACCTGCTTGGCGGGACAAGAACTTTAATCCTTCCGGAAGCATTCTGCTATCAGTTAATGGGGCGGCGCCGTCCCTAACACAAGTTCAGTCACCACTCTGTGTATAGAGAGTGAATGCTGTAACCACGCCCACCGGTATCAGTTAGGGGCGTGTGATCACAGCTGTCATTTTCCATACACAGAGTAGTGACTGAACCCACACCAGCGCCGCCCCTGAAACTTAAACTGGTATGCTGTTGGAGGACTAAAGTTCAGGGTTCAATGTGCAGATCAACCTCATACTGTATCTGCAAGTTAATAGCGTTTTAGATGTGACAGGTTCCCTTTAACTAATTTTGTAGTTCTCAAAAGAAATATGATGCCTAAATTTGGCAATAATTTTCAAGATCCAGAAGAGGTTATAATTAGTGATAGGTGAACCCAAACTGTAGAGTTCGGGGTCCATAACAGACACCTAGTGGCCTTGCATGGGCAATGAACACTGACTTTGGTTTGGCCCCCTGCATAAAGCATTGCTGAAATGCTGATGGACAGTCAATCGGCAAGCTTTACTGATGCAAAATGGGGATTACAACACAACAATTATACTTACCGAGTTTCCACGTTGCTATATCACTGCTTCCTTGTGCATATTCCCTGTTTCCCCTGCCCACCTTCTGTGACAGCGTTTATGATTCGTTGTAGTAAGCAACCGCCCCCACCATCTGTGCCATGGTCAAATTGATTGCCTTACACATTAGTCTAAAAATAAATAATTGAAAAATTAGTGTGGAGTCTCCAGTATTTTTACACCCAGCACAGATAAAGCAGACAGCTGGAGGCTGCAGACCCCAGCTGTGTGATTTATCTTGGCTACGTAATCAAAATACGGGGGATACCACATAGGTTTTTAATTCTTTAATAAAATGGTATAGGATCTCCCTCAATTTTGATGCCCAGCCAAGATAAAGCAGACAGCAGGGGGCTGGTGTTCTCTGCCTGGGGAGGCCATGATTATTGGGCCCTCTCCAAACTTAAAATAGCAGCCTGCAGCCACCCCAGAATTGGTGCCTTTATCAGATGTGTCACATCCTGACACTTTAGGGTACAGACACACTGGCGTGAAACTCACATGACTGCAATGTGAGAAAAAATCGTATTGTAGTCGAACCAATGTTATTCAGTGTTCGAGAGCACATTTCCGAGTGTCGGCCATTTTTTTCTCATCCGCTTCATGGACAACAAAGCAGTTGCAACATGCTGCGACAGTATGCGATTCAAGGCCGAGACTCACCAATGCAAGTCTATAGGTCTGACAAAAATCATGGACCAATTGAGAGGCAACCAATTTTTCACTGATACATTATCATTCTGTAGCGGAGACAACTGTAAAAAATGTTCCTGTAAACGATTATACAGTAAATAGCTGCTGAGAAAAAAAACTGATTGCACACTGACAGCACACGGAAGCCACACTGACCAAAACTCTGATGATACTCGTACGACTCTCGGATACATCAATCGGACCGTTTTTTCACTCGCCAGTGTGTTTCCAGCCTTACCTGGCTCATCATCCTCATTGTCTTGGTGCGGTGGCAATCTGGGAATATAAAGGCCCCGTTACACGCAACAATATCATTCACGATATCATTATTACAACGTCACTGGTTTGTGACGTTTCAGCGACTTCGAAATGTCATCATTGCGTGTGATATTTGCCAACGACCAACAATGAGGTCATTTATCGTTGATCATTTGTAAATGACCAGGACCATTTTTTGATCGTTGGTCTCCTGCAGGGCGGCCAGCATCGGCATGTGTGACAGCGGGAGTCCAATGATCAATGACCTCCCAACACCGCACAGCACACACTGGGAGCTGGTAACCAGGGTAAACATCCGGTAACTAAGCGCAGCGCTCTGCTTAGTTACCTGATGTTTATCCTGGTTACCAGCGTTCTCGCTGGTCGCTGATCGTGGTGAGTCTGCCTGTTTGACACACATGCATCATGCACACAGCACACACATGCATCATGCACACACATGCATCATGCACACAGCACACACATGCATCATGCACACCTGCACACACATGCATCATGCACACAGCACACCTGCACACACATGCATCATGCACACAGCACACACATGTATTTTTTTATGCTTTTTTTCCCCATTTTGGATTTTACCATGAAATAACGATTCCTCTTTTTAAACATTGGAGCTGGATTTTTCCTTTAAGGGCTTGGACACACTCTCCTAGTTTCATCCGAGTTTGATAGACGAGACTCAGAACAGGCTGGAGCAGTGACCCTGAACGGCCTCTCCCTGTCTGGACGGGGAATGACAGCTGCCTGTATTTCTGTGCGGGATCGCATTCCCCGTCCAGAGAGAGAGAGAGACCGTTCAGGGTCACTGCTCCAGCCTGTTCTGAGTCTCGTCCTTCAAACTCGGATGAGTGTGTCCGAGCCCTATCACAAATAGTGATGAGTGAGTAGCATATTATTTGCACTCGCTATATTCGTAACGAGTAGTTTTTAATACTCGCATATTCGTCCGAATAGCGAGTCTAATGTTAGTCAATTAGTGATAGGCTCCGCCCACACACATGCGGCTATAAAACAAGTCTTTCTGGGACAGGGCGGGAGGGTTGGCTTTTTTTCAATGTCTGAAACACCTTGTTGTGCCCCCCAGAAAGAGCCTAACATTCAATCTGCTCTCCCTGAGGTGCCGACTCCCTTTATGCAGTGAAGGGCGCTGTCAATTTGTGTCAGATCGATCACGATCGACACATCACTCACAAACAACAGCAGTACTCGCCGAGTAACGAGTATCGTAAATACCGTACTATTCGTGCGAGTAGAGAGATTAGCCTTTCCAGCATTCAATTCAGCCAGGGGGTGAAACTGTCCTGAATCCAGCACTTGTTGACTCACATAAGATGTTGTTACCATGCTTGGATATCAAGTTGTGCCTAAAGGGCCTGTCACACGCGTCAATGTGGTCAGCGAGATGATCGCTGACGACATTGACGGCTGATTTCTGGTGAGCTGTCACACAGACAGACTCACCAGCGATCAATTGACCAGAAACATCGTGGAAACGATTTAAATATCGTATCCACGATGTCTTGCTCCCGCTGCCAGGCTGCTGGAAGCGGGAGCAGGCTGGTCTCCAAGGTAAACTGCGGGTATCTAGGCAGCGCGCGCTGCCTAAATACCCGACGTGTACCTTAGTTACCAGCCTCCTCCGCTCACCGGCTGGTATCTAAGGTACACAGCGGGTAACTAGGGACCCTAGTTACCCGCTGTGTACCTTAGATACCAGCCGGTGAGCGGAGGAGGCTGGTAACTAAGGTACACGTCGGGTATCTAGGCAGCGCGCGCTGCCTAGATACCCGCAGTTTACCTTAGTTACCAGCTCCCAGCACTTGTGAGAGGCGCTGGGAGCTGGAATATCGCTACTCCCGGTGTCACACGCAGCGATGCTGCGTGTACACCGGGCGACAATCGCCAGGTTTTAGGACAGATTCTAAAACCTGGCGATCATCAACCAGCGATTTATCGCTGGTTGATTCAGTATGTCACACGCGTCAATATCGCTGCAACGTCACGTGCAGCCGATATCGTGCAGGCGATATTGACGCGTGTGACACCCCCTTAATGAAGAACTTCGTAAAGGCAATGGATAAACATGTAAAAGTATTCAAGTATCTCATTAATAAATTTCCAAGGTTGAGTGAACCTAAGATAAAGGAAGGAGCCCAGATTCATAAGCTTCTTCAAGACAAGTAGTTTCGCCATTTGTTTCAAGGCAAAGAAAAGACTGCATTGGTAGCATTCGCATTAGTGGTAACTAATTTTTTTCGAAAATCAAAAGCATATGACTATGAAGAGTTGGTGGAAAATCGATATACCCCTTCTCCAAACTGCAAAGCAGTGAGTGAAGAACAACGTGTAAGATTTCACCAAGGTATTGCAGCTGTGGAGAAAAGATACCAAGGAAAATGGAGTTCATCAATGCTTGCAGATTACTGTTGGACAATTGTGACGGTACCGTTACACGGTACAACTTACCAACGATGTTGTTTGTGATCTCGGGAGCGCGCTGATTTTTTTTACAGCTGTTCAACATCGCTGGTGAGCTGTCACACAGCTCACCAAGGATGTGAGCAGGGATCATTCGCAAACACCATGAACGATCCCTGCTCAATGCTGTGAATAGGCGAAGTCGGCCGTGACATCGCTATTGCGGTGTCACACAGAACGATGCCGCAGGTTGCTTAACCTCTAGACGACAGCCTTACGTCTACAGACGTCGGAAAAAAAGGGTACTAAAGCCTAGCCGACGTCTGTAGACGTTGGCAGGAAAAAGCCCTGTAGCGCCGCCCCTGGAGCTAATACCTCTAGGGTGTCAGCGTACCGATTGTAGCTGACACCCTAGAGATTAGTAATTAGCTCCTTTTGTACCCGCACCTGTAATGTGATGACCGGTAAGCACCGTTTACCGATCATCACATTACAAAAGTGAAAGTCCTTTATAAAAAATGCTTTCACTTTGATCCGACATGAAAACACATGTCGGATCAAAGTGATCCATTAACCCCCAAGGCAGCTAAGACCCCCTGTGCCTAAGATCGAGCCCCCCTGGGACCCCCATACCTCCATCCCCCCCGGTCCATTCAAAAATGGCGGCGGTGCGCTGCCTCCGCTGCATCTCCATGCAGCCTGACATGTCACACATGTCAGGCTGCATGGGAATGTCCTCCCCCGGTGCTCCCCTAGTCCCCTGCAGGGATCCCCCAGCCTCCGGGCATCCCCCGGCCTCCGGGCCTCCGGGCACCGGGCACCGGGCACCCCCGCCCCCCTCCCCTGATACCTTGTGCCCGGTGCCTTTTCCCCAGAGGCCCCGCCGCCTCTAAACTGTTTGTGGCCCCCCCCCGTGCCCCAGTAAATCCCCCCTCACCACTCTTACCTACCAACGATCCTGATTCCGGTCCCGCCGTCCTCCGGTCCTGGGGGCTTCTCCTGCCGGCGGCTCCTGCTTCTGTCTTCTGCGGCGCTCGCCTCCTCTGTGCGCGCACCCTGGTGTGCGCGCACGCGTGCACCGCTGTTGACCCCTGCTGTGCGGCCCAGGGAATGACAGGTCATGAACTCAGTGAGTTCATGACCTGTCAGAATCCTAGGGTCACAAGGGGTTAAATGTGCTTTTCATGGTGGTCTCCACATCAGATCACCATCAGTGGTGATCTATCAGGATCCTGGGATCCCATAGGGATCCTGGGATCCTGGGATCACCACTGATGGTGATCTGATGTGGAGACCACCATGAACAGCACAGTTAACCCCTTGTTAACTGTGCTCTTTATGGTGATCTCCACATCAGATCACCATCAGTGGTGATCCCAGGATCCCAGGATCCCTATGGGATCCCAGGATCCTGATAGATCACCACTGATGGTGATCTGATGTGGAGACCACCATGAAAAGCACATTTAACCCCTTGTTAACTGTGCTCTTTATGGTGATCTCCACATCAGATCACCATCAGTGGTGATCCCAGGATCCCTATGGGATCCCAGGATCCTGATAGATCACCACTGATGGTGATCTGATGTGGAGACCACCATGAACAGCACAGTTAACCCCTTGTTAACTGTGCTCTTCATGGTGATCTCCACATCAGATCACCATCAGTGGTGATCCCAGGATCCCTATGGGATCCCAGGATCCTGATAGATCACCACTGATGTTGACCTGATGTGGAGACCGCCATGAAGAGCACAGTTAACAAGGGCAATGAACCTGCTTTTATAGCATATGGGGGATGCCCCATATGCTATAAAACTGAGAATCGTCGCGGGACCTCCCACTGGACTATGTCGGACCTTCCCACTGGACTACGTCGGACGTCAAAGAATAATAAAGATGGAGTCCAAATAGTGTTTGTGTTTCTTTTCTAATAAAAATATTTTTCTCTGTCTTGTGTCTTCTTTACAAATTACTAGAGATTCCTAATGGTCCGGTCTAATATTGGCCAGACGTTATGAATCTCGGGCTTAGTGCCAGCTGCGAAAAAGCTGGCATTAACCCCTTATTACCCAGTCTGCCACCGCTACACGGCAGCTGGAAGAGCTGGATACAGCACCAGAAAATGGCGCTTCTATGAATGCGCCATTTTCTGGGGCGGCTGCGGGCTGCAATTCGCAGCGGGGGGGGCCCAGAAAGCTTGGGCCTCCCTACGCTGAGGATTCCAGCCCCCAGCTGCCTAGTTGAACCTGGCTGGCCCAAAAATATGGCGAAGCCCACGCCATTTTTTTAAAAATTATTTCATGAAATAATAAAAAAAAAAAGGGACTTCCCTATATTTTTGGTTTCCAGCCAGGTAAAACTAGGCAGAAGGGGTTGGTGGCAGCCCGTAGCTGCCTGCTGTACCTGGCTGGACCAAAAATATGGCGAAGCCCCACGTCGTTTTTTTTTTTAATTTAATAAAGAAATACAAAAAAAACAAAAAAAATGCGCAGGAGGAGACGACCAGGACACGGTGTCTCCGTGTCTTGTGCACATGCTCTAAAAGTGGGAAATTGCGTGAAAAAAAGAAAATGTTCAATATGACATTATCAAATTCTGTGAAGTAGCTGTAGGTTCCAAATGCTCACTATACCCCTAGATATAATCATTGAGGTGTCTAGTTTCCAAAATGGGGTGACTTGTGCGGGAACTCCAATGTGTAGGCACATAGGGGCTCCCCATATGCTGCGACAGGGGCGTATCTAGGGGGGTGCAGCCGGACCTTTTGCCCGGGTGCAACTCAGCGGGGGGGCGCCAGCGGCACCCCCCCCTGCTCCTCAACCAAGGCTGCAACAGGGGCGGCGGGGCTGAAAGCTGACAGCACCCCCCCCCCCCGGTTCTCACCTACTTTGGGAGGGGGCGCCAAGATAGATCTTTGCCCCGGGCACCGTCAAACCTAGTTACACCGCTGAGCTGTGACATGGTGTCCGCTAACTATTGGAGTTAATTTTCCATTCAAATTGTTAGTGGACACCATGTCGCATATGGAGAGCCCCTGTGTGACTAAACATTGGAGCTCCCCCACAAGTGACCACATTTTGGAAACTAGACCCCCAAGGAACTTATCTAGATGCATAGTGAGCACTTTCAACCCCAGGTGCTTCACAAATTAGTCTGTAAAAAGGAAAAAAAAGAAAATTTTTGTGAAAAAAAGTACTTTTTCATTTTTACGGATCAGTTTGTGAAGCACCTGGGGGTTCAAAGTGCTCACTATGCATCTAGATATGTTCCTTGGGGTGTCTAGTTTCCAAAATGAGGTCACTTGTGGGGGAGCTCCAATGTTTAAGCACCTATGGGCTCTCCATACGTGACATGGTGTTCACTATAAATTGGAATTGTAAGTGGATACCATGTCGTGTATGGCGAGCCCCTGTGTGTCTAAACATTAGCGCTCCCCCACAAGTGACCCCATTTTGGAAACTAGACCCCCCCAAGGAACTTATCTAGATGCATAGAGAGCACTTTAAACCCCCAGGTGCTTCACAAATTGATCCGTAAAAATGAAAAAGTACTTTCTTTTCCACAAAAATTTTCTTTTTTTCAGTTTTACGGATTCATTTGTGAAGCACCTGGGGGTTCAAAGTGCTCACCACCAATCTAGATAAGTTCCTTGGGGGGTCTAGTTTCCAAAGTGGGGTCACTTGTGGGGGAGCTGCAATGTTTAGGCACACAGGGGCTCTCCATACTTGACATGGTGTCCGCTAACAATTGGAGCTAATTTTCCATTCAAATTGTTAGCGGACACCATGTCGCGTATGGAGAGCCCCTGTGTGTCTAAACATTGGAGCTCCCCCACAAGTGACCCCATTTTGGAAACCAGACCCCCCAAGGAACTTATCTAGATGCATAGAGAGCACTTTAAACCCCCAGGTGCTTCACAAATTGATCCGTAAAAATGAAAAAGTACTTTCTTTTCTACAAAAATTTTCTTTTTTCATTTTTACGGATTCATTTGTGAAGCACCTGGGGGTTCAAAGTGCTCACCATCAATCTAGATAAGTTCCTTGGGGGGTCTAGTTTCCAAAGTGGGGTCACTTGTGGGGGAGCTGCAATGTTTAGGCACACAGGGGCTCTCCATACGTGACATGGTGTCCGCTAACAATTGGAGCTAATTTTCCATTCAAATTGTTAGCGGACACCATGTCGCGTATGGAGAGCCCCTGTGTGCCTAAACATTGGGGCTCCCCACAAGTGACCCCATTTTGGAAACTAGACCCCCAAGGAACTTATCTAGATGCATAGAGAGCACTTTGAACCCTCTGGGGCTTTACAAATTGATCTGTAAAAATGAAAAAGTACTTTTTTTTCGCAAAAATTTTCTTTTGTCCTCAATTTTTTCATTTTCACATAAGCAACAGGATAAAACGCATCCTAAAATTTGTTGGCCAATTTCTCCTGAGTATACCGATACCTCATATGTGGTCATAAACCACTGTTTGGGCGCACGGTAGGGCTCAGAAGAGAAGGAGTGCCATTTCACTTTTTGAATGGTAAATTAGCTCCAAAAGTCAAATTGCGCTCCTTCCCTTCTGAGCCCTGCCGTGCGCCCAAACAGTGGTTTATGACCACATATGAGGTATCAGTGTACTCAGGAGAAATTGGCCAACAAATTTTAGGATGCATTCTATCCTGTTGCCCATGTGAAAATGAAAAAATTGAGGCTAAAAGAACATTTTTGTTGGAAAAATTAAAATGGCCATTTTTTGTTTCCACGTTGCTTTAGTTCCTGTGAAGCACCTGAAGGGTTAATAATCTTCTTGAATGTAGTTTTGAGTAGCTTGAGGGGTGTAGTTTTCGGAATGGTGTCACTTTTGGGTGTTTTCTATCATGTACACCCCTCAAAGAGACTTCAAATGTGATGTGGTCACTAAAAAAAAGGTTATGTAAATTTTGCTGGAAAAATGAAAAATTACTAATGAACTTTGAACCCTTATAACGTCCTAACCCAAAAAATTTTTTTTTCCAAAATTGCTGCTGATGTAAAGTAGACATGTGGGAAATGTTATTTATTAACTCTTTTGTGTCACATAAAGCTCTGGTTCAACAGAATAAAAATTACATATTTGAAAATTGTCAAATTTTCAAAATTTTTGCCAATTATTTTATATTTTCACAAATAAACACAAAAATTATCGACCAAAATTTAATACTAACATGAAGCCCAATATGTCACGAAAAAACAATCTCAGAATCGCTAGGATCCGTTGAAGCGTTCCGGAGATATAACCTCATAAAGGGACACTGGTCAGAATTGCAAAAAACGGTCTGGTCATTAAGGTGGAAATTGGCTCCGTCACTAAGGGGTTAAGTTGAAGTTGACAGGTTTTCCTGTATGCAGGTAAACTTGTCAACTCCAACTTGACCAACTATTGTTGTTGAATAGTGCGTTTACACACAACACTGATGTCGTTTTAACATCGTTCCTGACGTCGCTTTTGAACGATGTCAGGAAAAATATTGAAAGGTGTAACGGGGCCTTAAGAGATAATCTAATGCAGAAGTACAATAGACAAGGGAAAAAAAGTGTAGTCACTGAATGAAGACCAAATTTTATAGTGCATTTTTTGTAATAGTTTTTAATTCGTAATAGTGTTTACACGTTTGCTAAAGTTTCCTCTAAATAAATATCAGAAAATTGGCATAACAAAATATTCTGCATCTTTATATTTGCAAAAGTAATAATGTTTCAAAGTACTGAAACTTTTATGCATTAATTATATGTAGTAGTATAAGGAAAACTCTTTGAAATCATTGTCAGATTTGATTTCAGTAAGTCAAAATCAGTAGGATATGGCTCATTACATAACTGAACCTGACAACTTTTGAAAATATTTAGAACAGTGCTATCGGTTATTGATGGGTCTGGCTGATACTCCAATGTGAATGGGGGTGCTGGGCGACTACTTGTCAGGGGAGATGTAGATAGGGTATGTTCAACTTTGGACTGCCAGTCACTATGGTCTCCCTGAAATAAGGAGCTAGTAGTGATGTTAGGCTGGAGACACACTATGCGAGATGCATGCAAGATACTTGTATGAGCCTCGCAAGACTCACTTACAACGGCCGCCAGATCTCCTGACAGGAGTGCATAAGTTGTTTGTGTTTCTATAGAGCTAATGCACTCCCATTCAGAGAGGGGGAGGCTCATATGAGTATCTGCCATGCATCTCATAGTGTGTCTCCAGCCTTAAGGGCTTTTGGGGCGTTGCTATGATGTCGTAACAACGTTGTTGCGTGTGACATGTAGATATGATCAACAATAAGTCGTTGATCGTTGATCGTAGGTTTATGAACATGCCCATAAATCCGTCATTCGTTCAACCTGCAGTATCGGTGTGTGTGACACCTCTCCAACGATCTCGTTTACGACTTCGCCTATTCAGAACTGAAGCACGTAGGCATTCAAACGACCGCAAGTATTGTTTGCTTGTCACGGAATCGTTGCTGCATAGTTCAATATATCTCTGTACATGTGATACCTCAGCAGCGATCACTAAATGATGTCCCAGTGATCTCGGCCAGGTCGGATCGTTGGTGGGATCGCTGGGACGTTGAAGCGTGTAACGGGCCCTTTAGTCTGCAACTTTTGTGGTAAATACACAGGAGTACTTAGGCGAATGAATGCAACTATGTGTGCGAGAGATGATTGTCAGACAAACAACCAGCCAAAGCATTCTTTGGCCAACAGCCTTCTAATGTGTTTGGTGGCATTAAAAAACAAACAGAAAAGACGAAAATCTTATTATGCTCTCCAGAAATGGTTTTGGCTTATAAGTACTCATGCAGAACATTGACCAGAAAATAGCAGAAGCATTAGAAAACTATGCTATTGTGAATCTTCATGACTATTCATAAGTCATAAAGTTTCTCTGCCCTCTCCAGTATGATGGTGGGTTAAGTACACAGTTTGATATCTCTGTTGCAGTAAGGCTACGTATTTGGCAGTGTCGTTTTGCACACGTTTGCGTGAAAAAAGCATGACTACATGCGATGTTGCGCTTTTCTCGACGCACTTTCTCTCAGGCCATATTAACAGGTAGCCTATGGGGAAAGTGCACCGAAAAAAGTGCAAAGAATTGGCACGTCAAAACGCGGTGTCTGCACGCCTTTCAGCAAAAGCCATAGTTTTTGTTGAAAAGCGTAGCCACCTTTGTTTTGCACTGCTTTTACGCGAGCGCTCCAAAGCAGGACTACATGGCCATTATGCCGTGTATGAACATAGCTTAAGGCTAATATGTGCTCATGGTTCTAGCAAGCTATTTTTCTTTGTGCTACTGGCAAATTTGATTTCTACATATTGGGGGAATTGCCCATTCTCTGTTCTGGGATTCAGCAGAAATTTACAGTGCAGGATTCTGTATCCACTTGACGCATTGTTTTCATAGTTTGTCGGAGTATCCTGAGTTGTTTCAGACTACCATCATCATGGTATACCGCACTGAGCCCGGGGTGCACCAAGAAATGTCAGAAGGCGGGCGTGAGATAAGATTTCCGGACACTGCAACAAGAGCTGCATATAATGTCATGTATCAGGTTGTTTTGCAGTACAAACAAAAGTGATGACAAAAGTGTCATTAATACATTGCTAAAAATAGCTTTTATTTACATCCTAAACCCCTATGTAATGTATGAGGTTACGTCTTCATGGTGACTTGGCATTTAAATGTTCCTATTGATTTTGGACTTATCTTTCAGTGAGATTAACAAAGGAGGTGTCATTTTACACATCATATGTCCTAATTCAACTAATGGGAAGCATCTGCAAGGGACACTGTCCTCAAACTATATATACAGGTGCATCTCAATGAATTAGAATATCATCAAAAAGTTAATTTATTTCAGTAATTCAATACAAAAAGTGAAACGCACATATTATATAGAGTCATTACAGAGTGATCTATTTGAAGTGTTTATTTCTGTAAATGTTGATGATTATGGCTTACAGCCAATGAAACCCAAAGGTCTTTATCTCAGAAAATTAAAGTAGTGAGTATGAAGGTGTATGAGAGATAAATATTATCTAAATAGGTATCAGATGCTTCACCTTGTGTGATTGTGAGAGTCACAACCACTATAAAAGCATATCATGGCTGCTGGAGTCCCAGTGTGGAGCATATAGAGTAGTGAGGGTGAAGGGTTAAAAACCGCACTGCCGTATTCCACGAGACATCAAAGAGTCAAAATAATATTGATTTATTAGTCAATTAGCGTTTCAGAACTCCCTGGCCCCTTTCTCAGGACAAATCAATATCATTTTGCCTTGTTTCAGGGAGGCCTGAAATGCATTGACTAATAAATCCATATTACAGTCATGGCCAAAAGTATTGACACCCCTGCAATTCTGTCAGATAATACTCAGTTTCTTCCTGAAAATGATTGCAATCACAAATTCTTTGGTATTATTATCTTCATTTAATTTGTCTTCAATGAAAAAACACAAAAAGAATTGTCCTAAAGCCAAATTGGATATCATTCCACACCAAACATAAAAAAGGGGGTGGACAAAAGTATTGGCACCCTTAGAAAAATCATGTGATGCTTCTCTAATTTTTGTCATTAACAGCACCTGTAACTTACCTGTGGCACCTAACAGGTGTTGGCAATAACTAAATCACACTTGCAGCCAGTTGACATGGATTAAAGTTAACTCAAACTCTGTCCTGTGTCCTTGTTTGTACCACATTGAGCATGGAGAAAAGAAAGAAGACCAAAGAACTGTCTGAGGACTTGAGAAAGCAAGTTGTGAGGAAGCATGAGCAATCTCAAGGCTACAAGTCCATCTCCAAAGACCTGAATGTTCCTGTGTCTACCGTGCGCAGTGTCATCAAGAAGTTTAAAGCTCATGGCACTGTGGCTAACCTCCCTAGATGTGGACGGAAAAGAAAAATTGACAAGAGATTTCAACACAAGATTGTGCGGATAGTGGATAAAGAACCTCGACTAACATCCAAACAAGTTCAAGCTTCCCTGCAGTCCGAGGGTACAACAGTGTAAACCCGTACTATCTGTTGGCGTCTGAATGAAAAGGGACTGTATAGTAGGAGACCCAGGAAGACCCCACTTCTTACCCCGAGACATAAAAAAGCCAGGCTGGAGTTTGCCAAAACGTACCTGAGAAAGCCTAAAACGTTTTGGAAGAATGTTCTCTAGTCAGATGAGACAAAAGTAGAGCTTTTTGGGCAAAGGCATCAACATAGAGTTTACAGGAGAAAAAAAGAGGCATTCAAAGAAAAGAACACGATCCCTACAGTCAAACATGGCGGAGGTTCCCTGATGCTTTGGGGTTGCTTTTCTGCCTCTGGCACTGGACTGCTTGACCGTGTGCATGGCATTATGAAGTCTGAAGACTACCAACAAATTTTGCAGCATAATGTAGGGCCCAGTGTGAGAAAGCTGGGTCTCCCTCAGAGGTCATGGGTCCTCCAGCAGGACAATTACCCAAAACACACTTCAAAAAGCACTAGAAAATGGTTTGAGAGAAAGCACTGGAGACTTCTAAGGTGGCAGCAATGAGTCCAGACCTGAATCCCATAGAACACCTGTGGAGAGATCTAAAAATGGCAGTTTGGAGAAGGCACCCTTCAAATATCAGGGACCTGGAGCAGTTTGCCAAAGAAGAATGGTCTAAAACTGTATATTCACCCTTTGATATCTCATGGAATATGGCAGCATGGTTTTAAACCCTTCGTCCTTCCTACTTCCATTTTCTGAGATAATGACCTTTGGGTTTTCATTGGCTGCAAGCTATAATTATGAACATTTACAGAAATAAAGACTTGAAATAGATCACTCGGGTTGTAATGACTCTATATAATGCATGTCAGAAATTAATGCAACTCTATGATAGCCTTGATCTGGCTGTCATAGACTAACATTGAGCATTTGTCACATAATTTCTCACTGGAGCGACACTTTAAAGAATAAAAATGCCAGAGAGTAAGTATAAGGAAAGGGACTTGGGTTTAAAGCACCACTGAAGCATAGAAAAAAAAATACTTAAAGGGAGCCTGTCACCTCCTTTGGGCATTTTAAACTGTGCCCACCAACTTAAACATGAATTAAATGGGGTTTTTGTAACCCCTCTATGTGCCCAGACGTCCCCCTCATACCTAAGAAATCAACTTTTATTCTCTACCTCGCTGCATCCTAAAAGGTTTGGGAGGTCTGCTCTCTGGTCCCGGTGTATAAGGTCCCCTTGCCAGCAAAACCCGCCTAACCTTTCCAAAGTTGCCGCCCCTCCTGTGGATGGCCGCTGAGTGACAGGAGCACTTGGCCAATATCCGAAACGGTTCTACAACCCGGAACTAGGAGCCCCAGTAGCACGCCTCCACATGACATGCTTGGACAGCCCCCACACATACTCATTCACACTCAGGTCTGGACCTGTATGTTTATTAACACACATACAGGCACAGTCAGAGGGTGCAGGCTTAGGTAGGCAAAGTAACAGGCCTGTCTCTCTGGACCGCAGGACTCCCTCCCTTGGGATGCACAGTAGAAACAACCACCCTTCTCCTGCCCCTCTTCCTAGGACAATGCCCAGAGGTACCAGGAGTCCGGAGAGTGGAGTGCACTCCACCCCCATCCCCAGGTAAACTCCCAACCTCCTTGAGCGAAGAAGTTGGTGTAGACGTCACCAGCACAGCAGAGATGGAAGTACCTCGGCAAGTACCCTCGCAGGCAGTACCCCAGCGAACCACCTCCTGGGCTCGCCAGTCAATTACCGGGTTGTGTTTCTAAGCCAAGGGAGACCCAAGACAATGGGTGTTGGTAAATTCTCCAAGATGTAACAAGAGAGGAACTCCTGGTGATGAGTTCCTATGCTCAAGTTCACATTATGCACAACTTGGGATATCACCTTCTGGCTGATCGGAACTGAGTCAATAGCGGAGACAGGAATGGGTCTCGCTAAGGCGCTACAGACGAAGCCATGAGTCTGCGCAAAGCGAGAATCCATAAGAATGACTCCCGCTCCACTATCAACTAGCACCGGTATAGTCTCCGTTTTTCCACCTACCAGCACTTTGGCAGACAGTGTTAGACTTAGAAAAAAAGAGATATAAACCCTCTGGTCATCTCCTTCCGAACTATTCAAGGGAGGCTGCGTCTGAGACTGCGTATTTGTCCCGGAGTGATGCGGACAAACCTTGATAAAATTGTCAGCTTGTCTGCAATAAAAACAAGCTCTGTCCACTTGATGAATTGCAACTACAGGGGGTTTAACACAAGGGCCTACTGCCCCCAACTGCATAGGTTCATCGCATGGAGCCTCCTCAACAGGGATAGTCACAGGTGGCAAAGTTGGTATCAGTCTCTCCCTCAGACGTCTGTCTACCCTGATGGCTAGGGACATCGTAGCCTCCAATGACTCAGGTGCGGCGTACTAAACCAGGATGTCTTGCAGTCTGGCTGAAAAACCCAAGCAGAACTGACTCCTGAGGGCAGGATCGTTCCACAGTGTGTCAGTTGCCCAACTCCGAAACTCCGAGCAGTACTCCTCCACTGCTCGTGACCCCTGCTTGAGTTTACGGAGGTTTGACTCAGCAAGAGTCACCCTATAGGTACCTTTACACGCCGCAACTATCCCTGGCAATCGGTATCAACCGAACGTGCGCGTGCACGTTTTTAACGGTTGCTAACGATCGCCGATTCCGCATGTACACGCCGCAATTGCGCCCTCAACCTAAGAGAACATCGTTCCCCGGAAGTTCAAACATCCGGTTGAATCCCGACGCCACTTCACACGCCGCAATCAGTAGGGGAATATGGGCGTACATGTTCTGCGGCGCTAAAACATAGGCGTGACAGACTCGTGTATTCCGTGACGCTAACACACTGATTGGACAACGCAATAGCGTCATGATCGGCCAGCCTGCGCAGGAAGGCTGGCTAATACATGACGCCATTCCAATTGTGGAGTGTTAATGGACAGCTCTTCAAATATGGCGCCCTGTGAAGGGACAGCCAATGGAAACACAGTAGCCCCCACCAATCATCGCTGATGGGACGCGGAAAACATCACGCTGTGGCACACCCCTTGGAAATCACTAGGCGACGCAGATTCCATCCCTATCGCCCGTTTACACGCCACTACCAGGGCAATTCACCCTTTGGGTTGCCTCGGATTTTAGAACACGGCTCAGAAACTGCTACCCCGAGCAACTGCGAAAAACCTGATCACTTTCCCCAATTACATGCCACTATTTCGTAGCAATTTCAAGGCAACCGTGATAAAAATCCCGATTGCCAGGCAGTTGCTACACCTCAGTGGCGGTTCACCGTACACCAGGAGCCAGAGCAGCAAAAAACCCGTCCACTGACCGCAGCGATGGTGAGTCGGTTGGAAGGGAGAAGGCCCAGGTCTGGGGATCTCCCTTAAGAAGGGAGATTATAATCCCCACCCACTGTTCCTTGCTCTCAGATGAACGGAGCCAAAGCTTGAAATAAAGCTTACAGGCCTCTTTGAATACCAAGAATTTATCTCTTCCCCCAGAAAACCTATCTGGAAGGGATATCTTCGGTTCAGGTATGGCCTGGGCGTGAGCCGAGGCCAGATACCCCAGAATCTGTTGTAGCTGCTGCACCACCTGCGTTCGCAGAGCAGTGACCTCAGCTCAGATGGTTTGCATCAGTTGTGAGAATGCATCTGCAGAGGATGTCTGAGACATATTGGCTCAGAGAAGAAAATGGTAAAGGGCCATTTACAATATCACGCTTGGGAGGTGAGGGAATCAGGTAACTAGATGGTGTGATGGGCAAAGGGGTTCAAGGGAGCCTAATCTGACCCTGATGCTGGGGTCCCTAGCTCGTCCTGATCTCGGAGGTACGTCTGATAATGAGGAGGTCCGAGACGCCACCCTTTTACCCTAAGCTCCTGATTAGCCCTAGGCTGAGGGCCTCTACCTCCACCCACAGGTCGGGGATCACAGCTTCTCCCAAGGCAATAGATCTCCAGGAGAGACTTCAGCACAGCAGTAAGACATCTTCTCACCTTAATGACCAAGCGTAAACTAACTCTATAAACGGCGTCTGACAGAGGATAGGGAAGCCTATTTAAAGCCAGGGGGAGGGGATTTCCAGTGAGTCACACATCAACCCCTCAACCAGCAGCTGGAGTGAGTGCAGCACTGGAGCACAACACAGGAGGCAGGACCTTTACATCTATACCTCATGCAGCTCTTAAAAGGAAAACAACATGCACACCAGCATCCAGCAAGGTCAGTGCAATCTAAGCGCATGACAATAGCATGGTAAACATTATTACATCTCTAAGATCCAAATTTGCAACAACCCTATGCTCCCTATAAAGAAACTGGGAGAGCCCCAAATCTGCTAATTTTTTAATGTTTTGTCCCTAGAGTGGCTATCAAGAGACAAGGAACTCTATAGTTGAAAATTTTAATTGATTATATCTGTTACCTCCCTGAGTGACGAGACAAGATGTGACTTACACTTAGATGCAAGTCACAATCCAGCAGCTATTGGAATATGTGTTACAATTCCTTCCAGGTCCAGGAGCAGGGTATCAATCCCAATATTAAGAATTGCCAACTCAGGTCTCAGTTCCACTATTAGGCCGGTAACCGAAGCGATTAAGTTAGAAATAACCCTCCAGTATAATGCAGCATATGAACACTTTCACCACATATGGACCAACACACCCCCTCTTAGCACACATCCTCCAACATAGATCCGAGCTGTACCTGGAGAAGTAGGACATCCTTAAAGGTGTGTAATACCACCTATGATGAACTTTCTTTAATTGTTCTAAGTGATTTATGCACCTAGATGCTCTCTGGGTCCATACTTTCCCACTCCTCCATGGATTCCTGGAATTGGAGATCAGACTTCATCACGTAATTTTTGATGGTCTGGAGATGTATATAAGATTTTGTATATTTCAGACATTCCTTTAGGATTCATACCCTTGGCTAGGAGAAACTTCTGGAGAAAGGGAAGAGGAGGGGGACGTCTTCCTCCACACTGGGGAGATGAGTGAAGAAAATGTCTCATTTGAAGATATAGGAAAAAGTGATCCTTAAGTTCTGGATGCCCTTTAATCAAGACAGGACACCATTTCAAAACATTTTCTTCCAATAAATCAAGCAATGTTTTAAATCCTGCTGCGATCCATAAATGAAGATCCAGATCTGGTATATGGGCCTCTAACGATCTAATATCCAATTCAAAAAGGGGAATTGATCTGAAGTTGGGGGTCATGTCCCTCCATAGATCCATGATAACTAGTGATGAGCGAGTGTAATCGTTACTATTCGCTACTTGCACAGATACTACAGTATTTGCAATACTTGTTACTCGCCGAGATCACTGGTGCTCATCATTGATGTGTAGATCGTGAACAATCTGACACAAATTAATAGCCAAAGAAAAAGACGACACTCACCAGAGTTGTGCAGCGGTGATACATGGTGCAGGGAGGGAGTGGCAGAGTGGACGACCGCACCGTTTCGTGCTGGTATGCGCTTCTACGGGTCCTGTCTGGACCCGTAAAAGCGCATACCAGCGCAAAACAGTGCCGCCGTCCACTCTGCCACTCCCTCCCTGCACCATGTAACGCCGCTAACCTGGAAAAAAGATACCACCGCTGCACAACTCTGGTGAGTGCCGTCTTTTTCTTTGGATATTGGTTGTGGACTTGTTAGCTAATAGGACTTGGCACCCAGATTATGCCCATTGCGTGTCCAGCATAGCCTGAATGCTCAACAACGATACCAGTGCTCCATTCATTTCTGTTTGCTTTTTGTCAAATCTGACACAAATTAACCATCTTTCTTCAGTGAGAGCAGATTGAATGGTAGGCTTTATCTGTGGGGCACAGCAAGGTGTTTTATGTATTGAAAATGCAAAAAAGGGACAGAATGGAGGAGCATATAGAGCCTGTTATATTACATTTCTCCAACACCCCTTCTAAGTATCCCCCGTGCAACCTGTCAAAGGTTTTTTCAGCATCCAATGGAATGCACCGGAGGCACCAGAGATCTACACAACTCAAATCGGGTCTATAATCCTTCTGACGCCATTATTGGACTGTCACCCGGACACAAACCCAACCTGGTCTGCTGCCACCAAGGAGGGAATCCCCTTCAGTAGTCTGGACACCAGAATTTTAGAATAGATTTTGAGGTCGCAATTTAAAATTGAGATGGGGTGAAAATTTGCTGATGTTTTCAGAGTCTTCCCAGGTTTAGGAAGAGTTATAATGGTAGCTTCCAGATTTTGTAAGGAAATCTTCCCGGATAGTTACCAATATTTAAATAATCTTAGCAAGAAAGGGCACAGGATCTAACAGAAGGGATGATAGTATAAATTTGGGAGACCCTCCGATCCTGGAGCTGAGTTGTGTTTGCTTGAACTGTTAGCTGCCTCTATCTCCTGTGTGGAGAAAGGCAGGCTAAACTCAGCCAACTGAGAAGTGGACACTTTGGGAAGTTTCATTGCATCTAAAAACTCTTTGATATTTTGCCTTGTAGGTTGAGGGACTGCCTGGTTGTCTTTCAAGTTGTATAGCTTTGCGTAGTACTCAGCAAAGGACTCCACAATAGCAATAGGGTTTTTAATCATTTCTCCCTTTGGGCTTCTTAGAAATTCAATTCTATTTTTAATTTCCTTTTTAACCCTAGTAAGGAGCACTCCTGCATCAATATCTCCCATTGCATAAAAATTGGCTTTTGTTTTCCTTAAATTTTTTTTCATACCCCTCCAAAAGATAACTACGGAGCGTAAACCGTACCTTAAAAATTTCCTCTGACACTAAAGGCCCCGTCACATACATCAATGTCGCCAGCGATCTGATCGCTGGCGAGCTGTCACACATGCAGACTCACCAGCGATCAGTACCAGCGGGAATGCTGGTATCCATGTAAACAAGCGGGTAACTAAGTGCCGTGCAGCGCTTTGTTACCCGCTGTTTTACCATGGATACCAGCTCCCAGCGCTTGCTGAGAGGCGCTGGGAGCTGGCTGATCGCGAGTCTCCCGGTGTCACACGCAGCGATGCTGCGTGTCCACCGGGCAACCATCGCCAGGTTTTTGGACCTGTCCGAAAACCTGGCAACCATCAATCAGCGATTTATCGCTGGTTGATGCGCCCTGACACACGCGTCAATATCACTGCAACGTCACGTGCAGCAGTGACATTGACAGCGATATTGACTCGTGTGACAGCCCCTTAAGACAGAGGGGAGGGTTTTATTGATATCCGCGAGTTGTTTTAATTGGGTTATCAGGTCTAATCTGGCTTTTTCTTTCCTTTGTTGTGAGGCTTTTTGAATGCAGATCCCCCTCATAAACACATTGTGGGATTCCCATATAGTTTTGTCCAAGACTTCCTTGTTATCATTATCTTTAAAATAATGAACCAAGTGGGATTCAATTTCTTTAGCTATTCAATTGTGTACTAGGAGGTTAGAGTTGAATTTCCAAATCCGCGGGGGAGGGGCAAGATTATCAGTAAAAATTTCTAAAGTTACAGGTGTGTGATCTGACCACGTGATGACTCCCTCAGTTTTCCTACACAGGTTTATTATGTCACTGCTCACTAAGAAGAAATGTATGTGGCTATATGTATGATGTCTCTTAGAAAACAAGGTATAATCCCTCTTGACTGCATATACCGCCAGATGTCGTGGAGCTGATATTCAGCAATCACAGCTCTCACTTCCCTCCGGGAGGTGAGGGGATCGGTCGAACAATCTATATCTCTAGAAATGAGAGTATTGAAGTCCCACAAAATATTTGGGTACCACCCAGGAGTTACCTAGACTTTTTGAAAATGTTCTTGAAAAATTCAATTTGTGCAGCATTAGGCGTGCATACATTTGCCAACGTAGTACGAATGCCATTAATTTCACATAATGTATGTACCTGCCCACTGGGTCTACTATGCTCTCGACCAACTTAAACCTCACCATATTCTTAATAAAAATGCATACCCCAGCCGTTTTACAATGATTCTTGGTGAAAAAGAATACAGGAAACAATTTATGTTGAACTCTGTGAATGTCTTCCTTTAACAAATGTGTCTCTTGAGCAGATATAATGTCCACTTGGGCTCTGCGGCCCTCACTCCAGAACATAGACCTTTTGCCAGGGGAGTTAAGCCCTCTCATATTGAGAGACAAGATTTTCACACTCACACTCATGGGAGCTTAAGTGTGTCTACTGGGATTACATAACATTACCAGCCTTTTAAGGTCAGCCTCTAATGAATCTGCCAACAAGAAGGGATAGGTAGGACAGAGGGGTAAGGGAGGCAAAAGGGAAAAACACACAAGTAACCGACGTACAGATGTAAACAAAACCGTAGCAGTAATTCTGCTAAACTGGAGGTTTTTCCCACCCCAAACATTCTAGTGTGAGAGTCACTGTAACCTATTGAAGTCAAACGGACCCAAGCTCCAAGGTTGAGACAGAACAAAGGATCCCCAACAGAGAGGCCACACCGACCTTACATCAGTGCATTGGAGAGTCAAGTGCCAACTTTTGACCATTTGTGAACCACTTTGCTCCTTCCTGATACAGGGGCCTGGGGGGAGAGGGACCCTTTCCCTGCCACAAACCCCATGATTTAAGCAGCTCAAATCCATGCTCCAGCTCTAGGCACCCATGTAATTTGCCCTTGTAGGAAAAAAGAAGCTTAACTGGAAAACCCCACCTATATTGAATGTCCCTTTCTGAAAACAACTGCATAGTGGGGCAAATTCCCTACTCTTCACCAGGGTCCCTGCTGAAAGATCTGGGAATATTTTCAGCTTCTTGAAGTTATCTGAGAAGTCAGGATTTTTCCATAGTGCCAACAAAAAAGCCTCTTTAGTGTTGTAAAAAGGACTGTGGGCACGATTATCCCATGGGAGATCCAATTTAATCCTTTGAGGTTTAGGGACTCTGTGAATCCGATCAGTCATTAAACCTTTTTGAGGGAGATCCAACAGCAGGTGGTGGAGAAAAGAAGTGAGGAGAGGGGCAAGATCTCTGGACCCCACAAATTCGGGGATTCCTCTAATCCTTATATTATTACACCAGGACCTGTCCTCCATATCCCACATTTTCCTCTTTATCCATTCCATCTCTGTCTTTAAACTCTCCACTTCACCTGCCAGTTTATTATGTGCTGAGGCATAATCTGCCATTTTCTCCTCAATACGACCAATATGCTCTTCAAGGCTGGCAATTTCACTTTTAAGCTCCCCCAGTATGTTTTTAAGTCCCCTGCAGAGCTTCTCTCAGAGAGCCAAGAAGCTTCAGCATGGTATATTTTTCATTGAGTCTACCTTATCAGAAGCCGCAGCCTCTAGGGAGGAGTATGTGGAGCCTGGGGAAGAAGCCTGTGCCATCTTGCCTATGTGATCCTGGGACTTCTGAGGAAGGATGTCTGTGACCTGGTTCGGTATGTGTCGCTTTCTTGATCTTCCACTGGGCATCATTAGGTGCTGGGAGGCCTTCAGTGTTCTGCCACCTGTTGTTGTGGGTTTTTAGCCGATTTTAGCAGATTTAATCCTGTCCGCTGTGGGAGCTCTGGTCTCAAGCATCCTGCTCCATTCCTGTCCATGCCACGCCCATATCCCCCTTAAACTTAAACACCTTTTACACAGCAGCTCACACATATATTTCCAGGGATCATATGGAAGATGGCGCTTAGTCATCATCATCCTTATCCTTCTGTTAAAAGGGAAGAGTCCCGCTTAATTCTTGTAGAGTTAAGTATAAAGGCATCTTCACACGCGTTTTAGAGGGCAAAGATGCAGAGTATCTCTAGGCTTTGTTGGTTTTAGGGTCAGATCCTCAACAGCTGCACAATCTAAAGCTGCGCCATGTTTAAACTGTGGGGAATTTCTGTGGGTTGGGGCTCTAAGAACCCAAAATCAAACTTACTCGATAACTTATTATCTTCTTACTATAGAGGAGTTGCCCTATAATTCTCTACACCCCGATATTTACAAGGCATGGCAACATTGAACATTAGTATTGGCATAATGCAAAATACCATACAAAACACTGACGTAGTCTCAGGCCCATAGTTTGCTTATAGGGCGGAAACTACTAACGGACACAAAGGTCTGTTGATTAGTTGCATAAAAGCTGCTGGGAAATCCCAACCTTGCTGTCTGCCAGTAAAAATGTACTGAGGATTTCTAGATGATATGTCATAACAAATTAATCTGTGTACCTGTAAACTAGGAAAACATAATAAAAATACCACACTGTCATCAATGACATTGATAGGTCACTTATTTTATTCAACTGATTTATATCTCAAGATCACAAAAGTACAACTGCACTCAATGAATAATCTCCCATTAGAATAAATACATGGGACCTGGAGTAACAGGTTTCCAACAGTTTGATAGTATTTGACACGTCTAAGTATATAGGGTCAGAAGTCTCTTGTACAAATGTAAAGGTCACATACACTTTAGTAGTGAGAGAGGGATTACCACATTAACAACAGAGGTGCCAACAATTCTAAAGGAAGTCACAGACAAGTAGCATTTCCTTTATTGGACACATTATAACAGTAACAACATAAATTGACATGAATGATGCACCTAGCCGGATGATTTCTTGTATGGTTTGTGCTAGGGATCGGGATTATCCCTTTGGGATTATGCATGTAAACAGAATAGATATTGACTTGAAATATACTTATTTTATACGATATTTACCCTGTGTATGTGATAATGAAATGTGCTATAAAGTTGCATCACTAGTGAATTTGCGATGTAGTATATTGATGATCGTGTTGAATTTCCACAACCTATAAGATTTTAAAGGGTTAATTAAAAAAAATCTAATTATTCCCTATCCATAAAGAATAGCTTGCTGATCACTGGAACCCAGAGAATGTGTATCTGCCTCACTGTCCTAAATAAAGCAGCGGTGCACATGCTTGACCTCCTCTCCATTGTCACTGCTGGGAAAACCAATGTGCTGTACTTGACAGTCCTGTAGACAATGAATGGAGCAAAGACCTGGACTGGACGCACTCTCTCAGGGTGAACTGGTACCATCACTGGTCTAATAATTTTTTTTTATATTGTGCTTATATATTTTTTTTTAGATTGTGCTTATAGGAAATCTAATAGTAATCCAGATCAGGTTGCCTTTAACTTCCAAGCACCTTTGTACGTTACATAACAAGACATTTTAGAAATCAAGTTTTGATTGTCTTAGGCTGTGTTCACACACAGCGCTTTTTTTGCGCGGGTGTTTTTTCAGCATTTTTCACCCGCGCAAAAAAGCCCTGTAAAAAAACGTGGCGTGTGAATTTTAAACTTACCCTCCGCTGGGTGTATCGGAGCTGGGAGCCGTAGGACCCGAGCAGCAGGACCTTGCGTGATGTCATTGATCGGGCTGTCATCGGGAGCTGATTGGCTGCTCGCAGTCATGTGATATGTACATCATAGGACGTCACATATCACATGACTGTGAGCGGGCCAATCAGCGGTCTAGCAAGGTCCTGCTGGTCGATACGTACTGCTGCTCCCGGCTCCAGAACACACGGCGGAGGGTAATTATAAAATCTTTATTATTTTTAATACATTTGTCATTCTTCTACATTTGATTTCACAGTGTATAATACACTGCGAAATCAAATGGGGCTGTGACCAATGGCGTAACTACCGCAGCTGCAGCAGTCGCGGCTGAGGAGAGGAGGGAGAACGGGAAGTGAGTGAAACTTCACTTCCTGCATTCCTGCAGCTGCGCCCGCCCCTCCTCTCCTCTTAACGGCGGGCCAGCTGAGCACGGCGCGGGAGACACAGTACGACAAGGTGAGGCAAACCCCCCTTCCCCCCGCTCTTCAACTGTTACTGAGGGTAACATTTTCACCAGCACCCCCCCGACCTATGGGGCCCCGATGCAATTGCTGCACCAGGGCCCGCCATGGTGATGTTACGCCACTGGCTGTGACAGATGTCACACAGGGGAGGAGGAGCAGGATTCTTCCTCCCCTCTGTGACATCAGCGCCGGCATATTCCCGCTGGAATTACGCATCGTCTGAACAGTGATGCGTAATTCCAGCGGTTATAATGGATCACAGATATCCATGTATTTTTCACATGTAAATTGAACTATCCTGGTTACTTATTGTAGATTATTTGCCGGCAGTGGCGCACCCAGAAATTTCCCAAGGTAGGGGTCCAAGAAACACACACCGGCCCTGAAAGGGGGGGTGTCACCCCCCAGCGGGGTTCCGAAGGGCAAAGCCCCCGGTGGGGGGTTTGGGGGAGCGAAGCCCCCCTAAAAGCCAAGCGATTTTTCTAAATTTGAATACCTAATTAATGCTTAATACTGCACGAAAACCGTCTTATTTGTTGTGCCTCTATGGTAGGAATTACATTGCGTAGTAATTAATTCCATATACACACACATAGCGCAGCCCTGGGGTCCCCTCTTTTGTGGGCCCCTGGGTGCTGTGTAATTGTTCCTGACATAGGGGCCCAGCTCCTTGTGTACTGCACCCCCCCTCCTCCCCTCTCCCACTCCTAACCTGTGTGCAGCTGTGTGGCAGATGCAATCATGCATATCAGTCTGCACTGAGTAGAACTGTATGATCCCCTAGGTGCTGCAGGTTCAGAGATCATCATTTATTACCCACCAGGCCGGGCCAACAACAGTCTGAGTCCGACTCCAGACTGTGTGCTGCCTCCTCCTGGCTCCTGCCTGTATACAGAGTGAGCTCTGCTCCCACACAGCTTGCTCTGCACTGCCTGCCCTGGCTGGCTGCAGCCTGTACTGACTTTCTCCAGCCCTCCACACTAACGTATGAGGCGGTGCTGGGTGCCGATGCGGTACCGCTGTGCTGTCTGTACCTGTGGTCTGTGGATGAGAGGAGAGGAGGGGGTCACTGACAGGAATGAGTCCCTCTTTGTGTGCTTTTCACACTGCCGCAGGAAGAGGATGTGAAGGGGCGGAGTAGTGAGGACCCTCTCTGCTATGCATTCCTAGTGTGTGGAACGCACACATGGCGGCGGAAGTGGCGGCAGAGTCAGGGACTGAAAGTAATAAAGCAGGGGTCCCCAAACTTTTTACATCGGGGGACAGTTCACGGTCCCTCAGACCGTTGGAGGGCCGGACTATAAAAAAAAATCTATGAAAATCCCTATGCACACTGCAAGCCCCTATCTTTATAATGGGAGCGCACGGTGCTGCGCTTGACTGCGCATGACCGTATGCACCCAATCACACACTCTTGTCCGCACCAGGGACGCAACATGTTGCACTTCTGGTCAAGACGAGAGTGTGTGAGTTGTGCGCAGGCATCCGCCTGCGTACAGATCACATATGCAAGTGAATGGGTGCACACGGTCCTACGCAGTCAAGCGCAGCACCGTGCGCTCCCATTATAAAGATAGGGGCTTGCAGTGCTGCGGTCACATTGCGGCTGCGGAGGGGAACGCAAATGTGTAGGCAGCCTTAGCTAGCATCAGACCAGGAGACTTAATGGATAATTTACACAGGTTAAGCAGTTAAGCTGCAAATTTCATTAAAAATTCAATAAATTTCTCAAGCCTCGCTTTCCCCCCTGTGTAGGCCTTTACTTATCAGGTATCTAGTTACTTGCTATAGCAGTCCCCATATAACCACATCGTGTGCCGCTCACCTGTATATTAGCTGCCTATTCCACACTCCTTGCTGTGCTGCTTTCCAGTGTATCCCCCACAGACAACCGCCTACGTACGTTTCAAATATACTTTCTTCAACACGGATTCCTGATTTTTTCCTAGGGATTCCAAATTGATATTAGTAAATCCAACTCCAGGTCTCCCCCATAGCAATCCAACTCCAGGTCTCCCCCATAGCAATCCAGCCCCAGGTCTCCCCCATAGCAATCCAGCCCCAGGTCTCCCCCATAGCAATCCAGCCCAGGTCTCCCCCATAGCAATCCAGCTCCAGGTCTCCCCCATAGCAATCCAGCTCCAGGTCTCCCCATAGCAATCCAACTCCAGGTCTCCCCCATAGCAATCCAACTCCAGGTCTCCCCAATAGCAATCCAACTCCAGGTCTCCCCCATAGCAATCCAACTCCAGGTCTCCCCCATAGCAATCCAGCCAGGTCTCCCCCATAGCAATCCAGGTCTCCCCATAGCAATCCAACCCCAGGTCTCCCCCATAGCAATCCAGCTCCAGGTCTCCCCCATAGCAATCCAGCTCCAGGTCTCCCCCATAGCAATCCAGCTCCAGGTCTCCCCCATAGCAATCCAGCCCCAGGTCTCCCCCATAGCAATCCAGCCCCAGGTCTCCCCCATAGCAATCCAGCTCCAGGTCTCCCCCATAGCAATCCAACTCCAGGTCTCCCCCATAGCAATCCAGCCCCAGATCTCCCCCATAGCAATCCAGCCCCAGGTCTCCCCCATAGCAATCCAGCCCCAGGTCTCCCCCATAGCAATCCAGCCCCAGGTCTCCCCCATAGCAATCCAGCTCCAGGTCTCCCCCATAGCAATCCAGCTCCAGGTCTCCCCATAGCAATTCAACTCCAGGTCTCCCCCATAGCAATCCAACTCCAGGTCTCCCCAATAGCAATCCAACTCCAGGTCTCCCCCATAGCAATCCAACTCCAGGTCTCCCCCATAGCAATCCAGCCCCAGGTCTCCCCCATAGCAATCCAGCCAGGTCTCCCCCATAGCAATCCAGGTCTCCCCCATAGCAATCCAACCCCAGGTCTCCCCCATAGCAATCCAGCTCCAGGTCTCCCCCATAGCAATCCAGCTCCAGGTCTCCCCCATAGCAATCCAGCTCCAGGTCTCCCCCATAGCAATCCAGCCAGGTCTCCCCCATAGCAATCCAGCCCCAGGTCTCCCCCATAGCAATCCAGCTCCAGGTCTCCCCCATAGCAATCCAGCTCCAGGTCTCCCCCATAGCAATCCAGCTCCAGGTCTCCCCCATAGCAATCCAGCCCCAGGTCTCCCCCATAGCAATCCAGCCCCAGGTCTCCCCCATAGCAATCCAGCTCCAGGTCTCCCCCATAGCAATCCAGCCCCAGGTCTCCCCCATAGCAATCCAGCCCCAGGTCTCCCCCATAGCAATCCAGCCCCAGGTCTCCCCCATAGCAATCCAGCTCCAGGTCTCCCCCATAGCAATCCAGCTCCAGGTCTCCCCCATAGCAATCCAGCCCCAGGTCTCCCCCATAGCAATCCAGGTCTCCCCCATAGCAATCCAACCCCAGGTCTCCCCCATAGCAATCCAGCTCCAGGTCTCCCCCATAGCAATCCAGCCAGGTCTCCCCCATAGCAATCCAGCCCCAGGTCTCCCCCATAGCAATCCAGCCAGGTCTCCCCCATGCAGGTCCAGCTCCCTCCAGGCTCTCTTACCTGGCGCTGCAGCCGTTCCCTCGCTGAGTTCACTGAGCTCGGTGCTCTTTCTGTCTGGTCTATCTGCTGAGCAGTCGCGCGTCACTGCGCGGCGCCAGGCTAGGTCGGACAGTGAGCGCCGAGCGGCACCGGCCGCATTATATTGCCTGCGGCGCAATTGAACAGGCGGTGGGTGACGGGGGGGGCGGCGGTGGGCCCCCCAAGCTTCTCAGGGCCATCCAAGGGGGGTGTCCAGACACGTAGGTCCCCCCCCTTGGGTGCGCCACTGTTTGCCGGGCTCAGACAAGCCGGAGAGGGTTACCTACTAATATATTGCTATTGGAGGTTGTGTGTGGCTATTTGAGGCCAATTTTAAATGCTTTTAAATGTTTGTGGAATTTATCTGTTTTTGATGCTTGTAATAAAATTGTTTCTTTTCCTTGAAAAACAAACTGGAGGTTGTATCGCTATTTTCTGACATCTTCTTTCTTTCTCTTTACGGATTACAGATATCAAGTTATCATTTTCTTTAGCTTCCTATGATCTTAAAGGGAATCTGTCATCACTTTTTATCTAAACAGGTAATAGATTGCTGATTTAATCATTTTTGTCTGCTTCATATCAGATGCATTGTTGTGCAGAAAACAACTTTTAACACTTTATATAAATGACCTGTTTCAGGCTATGGGACGGATGCTGCCTGGAACAGGCATGCCACCTCCAAAGCTTATTTTAAATAAAAGGTGAGTTCCCAATATGATGTGAGATGGCCGCCCTCTGCCCTCCTGATCTCACTGCAGAGCTGTATGTCATTACTTATCTGCAGATTCCTCAGTGTTTTCAGCTTCCATATCACAGGCAGACAGGATGCAACACTGTAAGGCTGGCTTCGCACCGAGGCAAGATCCGATCCGGTGCTGTCACGGATGAACCTGACAGCCTCGGACAAGATCAGCACACAGAACCGGAGGGCTAAATATGCCCTCCGGTCCGGTGTGCAGCCAGATGCAGCTGCCGCTGCTGATGATTCAGGACCGCGGCTCGCAGGGAGCTAGCTGCGGTCCCGAAATAACAGTGGTGTGCAGCCGCCGGTGTCCGGTTCCCGGATCAGGGCAATCCGGCCCCATAGGCTCCTATGTCAGGGAGCACCGGATTGCACCGGATCTGGGGGAATCCGGGAGAAGCCAATTTGGGGAGATTTTTGTCCCCGGACACAAAACCGTTGCAAACAACAGGTTTTTAGAGGCTGTCCGGGAGGCTTTGTGTCCGGGAGAAAAATCCAATTTCTCCCGGACTCTTCCGGAGAGATAGAAACCGGATGGCAGAGAACTGCCATCCGACTCCATCCGGCCCCATAGGATACTACACCGGACAGCCCCGGATCGGATCTTGCCGCGGTGTGAAGCCAGCCTTACCACACAGAAGATCAGTGATCTGGAAAAAATGTGTTTGCAAGAAATCAAATTTAATTTGTCCTGTTCTGTGTCGGTTACTTGTCTCACACTGGGAACTCCGCCTATTATTTACAATAATCTCTGGAGGTGGAGTTATCTTCCAGGCAGCATCCGCCCCATAGCCTGGAACAGTTCATTTATATAAAGTGTTACAAGTTGTTTTCTCCACAACAATGCATGTGATATGAGGCAGACAGGAAGGATTATTTTCAGCATTCTATAACCTGTATGCCCATATTAATAGTTTAGGTATGTCAAAGTGATGACAGATTCCCTTTAAGGCCATAGGAAGCTAAATAAAATAACTTGATATCTGTGATGCAATTTCTTATTTATGAGAAAGCCACATTTTTCTTATATGTAAATAAACTATTCCAGGCTATGGGTCAGACACTGATCTGAATGAGAATCAGCTTTCAGGGTGCATTTTAAATGGAAGGACGCACTATAAAAGTGATGTGATGGCCAATCTCTGATCTCACTGCAGAGCTGTGTGTGATTATTACTTCAGGTTCCCCTCAGCTCCAGCTGACATCTCACAGACAGACAGTCTGGCAATATTATTGCACTACAGCACAGCTGTGGGAGCTGCAGCTGTTAACGTATTTGCTATGAAAAAAAGTTCAGATCTACTTTTCTGTGTTAGGCTGGGGTCACACACACAGATATCTGGGCAGATATTGTTCACAGATCTCTGGTTGAAGTGAAATCATGGACACATGGTTCCATTTTGTGGCTGTGTACAAATGGAGCAATCTGTCCATGATTTCACTGCAACCAGAGATCTGTGAACAATATCTGCCCAGATATCTGTGTGTGTGACCCCAGCCTTAGTTACATGTCTCACACTGGTAATATAGGACCTCGAGTCAAGTTCTCCTGCAGATCAGTATCTGGATCATAGCCGGGAACTGCTCATTTACTTACAAGAAAAATGTGGATTTTTCTGTAATAGGACATCAGATCACAGAGATCGAAGTATCATTTTATTCAGCTTCATATGATCTGCATGCCCATTTAGATGTCTTTGGAGACTTGATCCTACTGACAGATTCCCTTTAAAGTTTGTCAAAGTCGAAAACACTTTTCTGAAAGTGATTTCTTATATGTTTCTTTTCATTGTCTATATTATTGATCATACCTATTATTTTGAAAGTTTTTCCTTTCAGAATGTAGCAGTCTATTAATCTACGTGGATGCAGTATGATCCATATGTCTGGGAGCCTGGAGTGACTACAGGGGGTTGGGATGACTACTACATCTTGTTTCACAGTAATCAATTCCTATAAACAATAAGCTGTAACCAGCAGGGTTCTCTTAACTCTCTTTTTGTTTCTTTTTAAGTAGATTTTCAGTGCAGACGTTTCACTACTGTGAAAAGGATTTTGCAAAAATTCAATTTACACAATGTGGCAGAAAACCATTCAGTGATGCAGTTTCTTGTCTGTTTCTTTGAAATAGTTAATGTATATATTTCCCAGCTTCTAACAGAGAACACGTCTGTGATCAGATTCTTAGGCTCCCTTTAACGCTGTGTTAACAATATACCGTACTTTCAAAAAAGACATCATAAAATGCTTATACAGTTGTGGCCAAAAGTATTGACACCCCTGTAATTCTGTCAGATAATACTCAGTTTCTTCCTGAAAATGATTGCAATCACTAATTCTTTGGTATTATTATCTTCATTTAATTTGTCTTCATGAAAAAACACAAAAAGTTTTGTCCAAAAGCCAAATTGGATCTAATTCCACACCAAACATAAAAAAGGGGGTGGACAAAAGTATTGGCACTGTTAGAAAAATCATGTGATGCTTCTCTAATTTGTGTAATTAACAGCACCTGTAACTTACCTGTGGCACCTAACAGGTGTTGGCAATAACTAAATCACACTTGCAGCCAGTTGACATGGATTAAAGTTGACTCAACGTCTGTCCTGTGTCCTTGTGTGTACCACATTGAGCATGGAGAAAAGAAAGAAGACCAGAACTGTCTGAGGACTTGAGAAACCAAATTGTGAGGAAGCATGAGCAATCTCAAGGCTACAAGTCCATTTCCAAAGACCTGAATGTTCCTGTGTGTACCGTGCGCAGTGTCATCAAGACGTTTAAAGCCCATGGAATTGCCTAGAGAGCCCAGCATAAACCAACAAGAAAGGCCAAAAAGGCCTACAAGTTTGTTAAGTTTGTTCACATTGAGCTTTCCCAGCATTTTCAGTAATAGATGGAGAGGAAGCGCACAATAGGGTCTTATCCGATATAATCAGTGAATTGTAAGTATGGTCGCACTCACCTGGTCGGGTTGTGTGTGACACAACCACTATTAAACCAGACAATTGGATCCTGTCGAACGCAGCAATCAGCCAGGAGAGTTGTATAAATCTTATGCGTTGATATAGGAATCCGGCTTGTAGATCGCGCTGTTCGAAAAACTCCTGAGGAAGTGTACAGTGAGTACACAAAACGCGTAGAGTCTGGGAGGAATAAAGATCTTTGTTTTAAAGATCCAAGGTCCTTGGAGTCATTTTCTTGGCCAATTTTTCGAACAGCGCGATCTACAAGCCGGATTCCTATATCAACGCATAAGATTTATACAGCATTTTCAGTAAACATTTATAAAACACAACTTTACATTTTTTATTACTGTGTGTTCCTCAGGCCAGGGTCAGATGGCTGTATAACACAGACGGCACTCACATTGGCCATAGCTCCCCTGACCAGAGCATGACATCTTAATGAATTACTATGCCGCTGTTATGGTTGGGTGAGGGGGATGCCATTCATTCCATGCTTTACAATGCTAGCGTACTCCATCTGTGTTATACGGCTGTCTGACCTCGGCCTCAGATTATAAAACACTAAAAAATCTGTAACTAATTAAATAAAGGTAGGCTATAATTTAGTGGACAATGAGGGTAATTAGTTTAATAACGTCCCAAAAATAAACAAATTTAATACAGAGTGGTTTTCTGCAGAGTTCTCTACATACTGAAATACTGGCTATGATGGCTGACAAAGAAATTCAGATTAATACTATAATCACAGGTAAGAAGCTGGTAGATCAGCACAATGCAATAAAATACAATATATTACAGATCATACAGAAGGTAAAAGTCTAAAACACAAATATGTGAAGTCTGTAAAGGCCCATTCACATGTCCAATATTCTCATGTGTTTTGCTTCTTTTCACAGATAGAACATACCATTACTGGCTAATGAACCCTTTTTACATGCTCAAAACATTTTCCCGACCATTAAAAATGGGGACATGTCCGATTGTAATCCAATTTGCAGATGAAAAAAAATAATAATTGTGGAAAAAAAAAAATGGACAGCACACATGGTATCTGGTTATCAACATTACAATATTTGCAAAGAGCTTTTCCATAGGTACATGCTCAGCTATATGGACAGGTGCAGTGTTACTTTAGCCTGAGGTATACAGTAAGTTTACATAAAACAACTGAGGAGATGCTCACTCTAAGTTAAGTGCAGACATGTTCAGGGGAGATACTTAAAGAGCACCATTTATCAGTTTGAGCATGTTAAACTGGTCACATCAATGAATAATGGCTGCCGAGCTGAGTAATATGTAGTTTGATTTTTTAATTTCTCATCTCTGTTGTGGTGATAACATAATATATTATAGCCTAAATTTACAAGTCCAAACCAGAATTTGTCAATTACTGTAAATCCCATTGGCCAATCCAGGTAGGAGGCATAATACAGTGGGAAAAAAGAACATGCATTGCTCTCTACAGCTACTGTTTAGTATAAGGAAAGCAGGGATGAGTGTCATTACAAACAGTAAGGGGGTGGAGGGTATGGCAGAGCTGGGTGTGATCTACAAATACTTCCAGATCTCCTGTCAGGAGAGTATTAGTCTTGGGTAAGTGCAGCTCTCCTCTCACAACTCTGCATGACTTATTTGTTATGACATTCGACTCCGCTGTATTCTACCTCCACCCACTGACTGCCCTGAGAGGAGACCTGGAAGTGTTTGTAAGCACACTCAGAGCTGATCTACACAGAAGCTGCAGAGATCAGGGTGTGTTCTTTTTTCCCTACTATATGATGCCTTCTGCTTATGATTGGTCAATATCATTGAGGGCGCGAAGTACAAGACCCCAAAGAAGAATCTGGTAATGCCCAGTTTGGCTTATCATAAATTATAACCTAAACTTTACAAGCTAGTATCTCATCAACAGAAATGAGAAGTTAAAAAAAATTAAAACTACAACAGTTTACACACCTTTTCAGTCATTACTACACAATGTGGCCAATTTAACATGCCCAAACTGATAAAAGGTCTTTTTTAACTACTTCTGGACTGCCCATAGACTATAAACATCAAGGCAATCTGCAGTTTTCCCTGTGCTGTCGTTCTATAATGCCCAAGCAGTTTAACCAGGCTTGCACAAGATCATGAAGCTGTGGGGGTGGGAGGCTGGCTGACTCGCACAGCCAAATTTCCCAGGGGGAAGATAAACATGGTTTTTTGCCATGTTTACAGTTTCGATCTCTGTATACACACTGCTGAGCCATGTATATACAAATTAGGAAGCAGTAGCACTTGTCATGCTTTCTCCTCTGGTGCCAATGAAAATGTTATCAATGGGTGTAGGGAGGGAGAAGAAGATGCATGGTCTTAGGAAACTCAGATAGCCATGCTTTACATCAGGGGTGGGAAACCTCAGACCCCAGGGCCGAATGCGGCCCTCGATGACTTTTTTGCGGCCCCCGGGCAGATTCCTGGGGACCGCAGTGCTCATGCTGGCAGACGCGTTTTGCCATTTGTCTGCCCTTGAAAATTAGCTTTCCAGTGATCTCTATGCCCCTGCCTCGGCCCCCCCAGTGAGTTATATGCTCCCAGCCTCTCTTGTGATGTCTAGGGCTCTGGATAAACACTTGAGAAGCAACATGACCAATATCACCCATGCCAAAGAGAAGCAGCTCCAGCCACCACAGTAGGGGGGAGTTGATTGTTTAGCCAAATATAGCAAGTAATTTTCAAGTTGATAATTTTGTACGGCCCCCGAAGGATTGTAGAAATTTCCAAATGGCCCTCGGCAGAAAAATGGTTTCCCGCCCCTGCTTTACAGCAATGCGGCTGAAATTCCCTTGTAACTGAGGCTGATATAAAAGCCCCATTTATAGGGAAAATTGGCAATAAAAAAAGAAATTATGTAAAAATATTGATCTTTTAAAGAAGTTATCCAATACTCTAACTCATTTCAGTTTTTATTAATTAATTGTGCCACTAAATGCCTCTGTACTCATTATAGTAATATAAACCTGTTATCATACAGATAGCATCACTTGGAGTCTGCCAACTACAGCTCTGATGTTTCCACCCAACACATCCTCTCCCCAGGAATACTTTAAGTTCCAGCATGCATTGCAGTAGCCTGTGAACCAGCACTCCATACTACACCTAAACTCCTCCGGCTTGCATGACGTAGGCTAATTGTGTCTGCAGGAGGCAAGCTATCATTCACTCCAAAACATCCAGACCCACCATCAGGAGTCCTGTGATAACGTTTATTTGGTCCAATTTCTGTGCCAGGAAAAGACGGGAAGCATAAGAAATAACAGAGGAGGAAGAAGAATCTGTATAACATTCCAGTACCATGCGATCTCTGTTGAGCTGTGCATATAGAAGCTATATATCCAATACAAGTATATTGCAAAAGGTATTGTTTTGAAGGGTGATGATGTATGGCAGGGAGGTGAAATAGTGGTGAAAAACCCTTTAAGACATCCTCAGGGGTATAATGTGTAAAGTAAAATAAAACAAAAAAAAACAGTCTGAAGCCCCATTTCTAACCCCACCCCCACTGAAATAAAATAATATGTCCATCATATAAAAATTATTTTTATAGAAAGGGAACACAATTTAAAAAAAATTAGTGGTCTTTTGCGGCTTAAAATATTTTAAAAAAGTGAAAATATGTATTTTCCTCTGATAGCAACAACATAAAAAAGAAATATAAAAATGACATAACAATTAAGGCCCATGTATGGCAGAAAAAAGGTGCATGAATTATTAATCTGAGTGAGAATTTTTTTTTGAGCCATTAAAAGAGCATATATAATAAAAAACAAAATTGTGCCTGTCATGAAGGGGGGATATGGCCTGGTCATGAACTGGTTAAAGATTTATAAATGTAGGTAAATGGGAAGGGAATTCCACACCAACTTTACACATGAATTAATGACAACCTTCTATTGAGGTACTAAATTCACAAGCTATTATCAAGGCAGGGGTGAGTATCTTACTTTTGGGAACCCTAAAAATGAGACACCTTTTGCATCAAAGATGTGACAATACAAAAATAACCAAAATACTATTTTATGAAATATAATACTATATTGCTGAAATCTAGGAAAATAGACACCTTTTCTGGTGTCAAATGATCCCACACACACATTTTATATAAAAACCGGAAGGGATGGATGAGTTCCAATGGTAAGAAGAGATGTCCATGAACTGTGATGGGATGATAGAGTTTTCTTGTACAATTTATATGACCTCTGGAGAAATACTATTGGGGGAGATATATTATCTCTCTTTTTAAAGCTCTTGTTTGTCTTGAGTTTTGCTCTGGAAGCTGCTGAGAATGTTGAGCCTCTTCTGTAGATCTTCTTTCTTGGATTCACTCATCTTAGTGTTTTCAATCAGTTTTGTAATGCGTTCAAACTCACTGTTAGCAAAGTCCTCTCCTTGGTCCAGGATTTTGCTCATGATCTTCATATATTGCTCTGCAGACTGCTTCTCCAGCTCTCTAACACCGACCAGCATTGTCTGAGCTTTCCTCAGGAGCTCGCTCCTTTTCTCTTTATTAGTGGACTCTCTGAATTCTCCAGCCAACACATCATAGTCCTCCAGGCACCCAGGCATGCCCAAATATACTCCATGAGTCTTCAACCAATGTTGGATGGCACTGGTCCTAACCACTCCAGTGTAAGGGATTGGGTTTTCAATATCACCATTTACAAACAGATAAAAGAATGGGAACTTTTCCTTATCCAGTTTGTACCTCTCACCCAGCTCCATGTTATGTTTATCTCCATAATCTGTAAAAGAAAGAAGGAATAATACAGAATAAGAACTGAGAGAATTTAGGGAAGGCCAGTATCCTTAAAGAGTATCCATTGTTTTAATTTTTATTTAAAGGAAATCTGTGATGTCAAAAATCCATATATAATGGTACCTTTACACGCCGCTACCGAAGGTTTGAAACCACCGGGTGTCGCACGTGCACGCGCGCGTTTCAACAGTTGCTAACGGTACCTTATACCACAATTACACGCCGCTACAAGGTGCTCCACAGTAGGATTTTTCGATCCCTGGAAGCACCGACGGGTGCCGCAAGTTACCGTCTGTAGAGCACCTTCCCTCATTTACACGCCGCTACCACAAGGAAATATGGGAGGACCTGGGGCAGCAGGGACAACACATAGGCGTACCAGAGTTGTGGATTACGAGACACTCGTACGGTGATTGGACAAAGCAATAACATCATGATTGGCCAGCCAGCGCAGGGAGGCTGGCTAATACATGACGCAATAGCAAATGTGTAGTGACTGGTCATCTGGTTAAATATGCCGCCCTGTACAGGGACAGCCAATGGGTACACAGTACTCCCCACCAATGATAGCTGATGGGGCGTGGTATACATGACACTGTAACACGCCCCAGGTTACTCAAATACCGTACCTGTGCCCCGATTACACGCCGCTACCATATGGTTTATACCTGCTTGTTTTTGATCAAGGCTGAAAGACAGGTGTCCACAGAGACAGGACGGTGCTACCTGAATTACACGCGCTACCTTGCGGTGTTTTGAAGGTACAAGGTACAATTGTCTCCGACACCCAGTGGTTTCTAACCTTCGGTAGCGACGTGTAAAGGTGCCATTACTGATTTAATTTTCTAATTCCTCTGGTTGCGCTCTGTCTATTCATGCATTTCTATTTATTTATAATACCCCCTATCATCTGTAAACTGTAAATAAAGAAATCACAGTCAATCACAGTGAGTGATCACTTAATTCTCTGCTGCCCATTCCCAAAGGAATGAATATTCATGTAATGACATCACTGCCTGTTCTGCACTGCTCGCTTCGACAAGCAAAGTTCAGTGGAAATCACTCACATGGGGGAGAACTGTATTCTCCTGTCTCTGCTGTCTCTTGTATGCAGGAAAACAAATGTTCAAATAAAAAACACACACTCTCTCACATACAGCACGGCTTGTGCCACAGGAGGAGACAGCCTTATATATATCTGCCATCTGTCCCTCTCCCCCTCAGAAGCAGGCCAGGCAGAAATGAAAATGAAAGCTACACTACACTAGCAGGAGACACAGAGCACAGAGGGGAGGGACAAAATAACAGCTTCTGTGGATGTGGCCATTTAACTAACATTTACATACTGCAGAATATTCAGCTGTGAAAGTAATGAGCCGGTCAAGTGCACTAGCTTAGGCTGCCTTCACATTTGCGTATGTGAACGCAGCTTATGCTGCGTTCCCATACGCATTCAAACGCATGCGCACTGCGTTCCTATGTTTAACATAGGAACGCATAGTGCCTGCGTTTGGCAGCGTTTGCTGCGTTCGGGTGCAGATGCGGACCATATCTGCTCCTTCCGGTGTCCCGCGTCCGCACCCGGGACGCAGCATGTCGCGTCCCTGGTGCGGACAAGAGTGTGTGTGTGAGCTGTACGCAGGCATCCGCCTGCGCACAGATCACATATAGGAGTGAATGGGTGCGCACGGCGGTCTGTAAGCATCTGCATACCGCTGTGTGCGCCATTATAAACATAGGGGCTGCCGTCTGTATGCAGATGCTTGCAGATGCCTCCGCAAAACGCTGCGGAGGCATCTGCAAATCTGAAGGCAGCCTTACTGCAGGATGTGCAGATGCTTAAAGAAAGAAAATTACAAAGGGTACAGTAATGACTTTTACATATTTTTAAATGACTGCCCAGGGCCTATGCAAGGGTAGTATTAGCAGCATACTGAAAAAATTAACTGACAGAGTCCCTTTACTAAATCAACAGTTCACATGAAAAGAAGCAACTTTGTAATAGATTTCTCAGATAAAATATTCTTCTTTCTCCTCCTGGACTAATCAGTCATTCTCAAAAGTCTCAATTCGTGGATGAATTTTGTCTTTAGTGAAGACTTTCCCATTACTGAGATAGGAGATGATAGTTGTTGCTGATGAGATTTATTGAAGACTGATTTTACCCATGAATTGAGAATGTTGACAATAAATGATTAGTCCAGGAGAAAGAAGACTTGTTTGATAAGATATATTACAAACTTGTTTATTTTCATGTGTACTATTGATTTTTCAAATGTGTGAGCATGTCCTATACATATTGACTCAGTGTTCTCTGGCGTTTCCTGTTACACTTGTCTGCTGGCCATCTGCACACCCTGCTGTCCTGGTCCTCACTGATCCACATGACATCTGCCTGCTATGCCATCTCCTTTGTTCCCTATTACCTACCTTGACCAATGAGAGAATCCATCTCAATGAGTGAGATCATACCAGCAGTGAAGTTGAAGTATGTGACAGTTATGAATAAATCCAATGTATAGAACTATAGACTCTAACAAAGAACGACAGCCAGAATCTATACATGGGTAACTGGGTGACTAGAGATGAGTGGACCTGTTAAAGTTTGAGTTCGAGTGATGGAGCCAGATTTTTAAAAACGGACTGTTTGGGGCTAAAACTTGACCTTAATCTCATTTGAAGTCACTGATTGGGCAGTTCCACTCTCCACCCACATACAGCCAGCCATTAGGCAAACCATTCTTGGGACAGGAGGGCGCGGATTCATCATTTTTTTTATTTTACAACCACACTACGGCCGAAAACTCTTTTACCCCGAGTGCGAGACGCTTAAAAACTGCAAGCAGCTCGCACTGGGTCAAGCACCAAGCATACCCGAGCACAATGCTTGCACCAGGGATTTGGATATGTAAAGCACTCGAACTCCTACCCTAAACAGCTTCAGGGTACCTTTACAAGCCGCAACTACGGTGTGAAAACAGAGAGGCAATCCAGAGTCCTGTCACCATCGCCGTGAAATTGCTACGAAATTGTAGCGTGTATTTGGGGAACACGATGGTGTTTTTGAAAGTTGCGCCCGGTTGCGATTTCAGAGCAATGCTCCAAAACCAGAGACAACCATGAAGGGGAAATTCCTTGCTTTTGGCGCTTTTGGCGTGTGAAGGGGCGATATGGATGGAATCAGCGTCGCCTACTGATTTCCTGGAGGTGTGCCACAGCGTGCTGGAGACCGCACCCCCCAGCGATGTTTGGTGGTGGCTACTGTGTTTCCATTGGCTGTCCCTTCACAGGGCGACATATTTGAAGAGCTATCCATTCACAGTACACAATTGCAATGGCGTCATGTATTAGCCAGCCTTCCTGCATAGGCTGGCCAATCATGACGCTATTGCGTTGTATAATCAGCGTGTTTGGGGCATGGAATACACAAGTCTTTCACGCCTATTTTCTTGCGGCGCTGAACATGTACGCCCACATTCCTTTGGGGATTGCGGCGTGTGAAGCGGCGTCAGGAGTCAACTGGATGTTTCCCACTGTTGGTGTGGGAACTTCCGGGACGACACATCGCCTTAGGTTGAGGGAGCAATTGCGGCGTGTAAATGCGCCTTCGGAGGCAGCCATGAAAAATGTGCACGTGCACGTTCGGTTGCCTCCGATCGCTGCCAAAAGTTGCGGCGTGTAGTGTGAATGGACAGCTCTTCAAATATATCACCCTGTGAAGGGACAGCCAATGGAAACACAGTAGCCACCACCAATCATCGCTGGGGGGGGGCAGTCTCCAGCAGGCTGTGGGACGCCTCCGGGAAATCAGTAGGCGATACTGTTTCCATTCCTATTGCCCTGTCACACGCCAAAAGCAGGGAATTTCCCCTTCATGGTTGCCTCTGGTTTTGGAGCATTGCTCTGAAATCGCGACCGGGTGCAACTTTCAAAAACACCACTGGGTTCCCTAAATACACGCCACAATTCCGTAGCAATTTCACAGCGACGGTGATGGGACTCCGGATTGCCGCTCAGTTTTCACACCGTAGTTGCAGTGTGTAAAGGTACCCTAACATACTACATAGCTGGTAATACAACTCCTTCAGATTCGCCAACAGAAAAATAGGCCTACATATTGAATAACGTTAGAGGCAAGATGGATCGTCGATAAATTGTTGATGGATTGTTATTTAAAACTTTGGCTGTCAAAAGTAAAATTCTGCTAATAATAAGTTAAAATGATTAAATGTAGAAATAATCAGGATGGTTGAGACCATACATTTCTCCCTAGGTATCAGGTGATATTATGTTGTATTCTCTGTCCAATGTGTTTTTCCATTATTTTTTACAGGCCAAATAGGATAGTACGCTGCATTAATCTACCCAGCAGAAAAAGACACATGGTTGAAAATATTGTCCAGTTAAAATTTTCTAAATATGAAGGTGTGATGCTAAAGACCCTGCCATGGAGCAATGGTAAACAGTCCAAGTGTAGACAAAGGCTGCATTATTCAGAAGTGTAAGCATTTTCTAAAACTACTTACAATATCCATAATGCAACATCCAATGTTGGAAAAGACTTACTCATCAATGACAAAGGGTGAAGAACATTATTGTATTTGTTAATCTCACCATAAAATCTCCCCTCACAGTAATAATCCTATTAACAAACAGACGTTCACACTGGTTAATGTCAAAACATCTGCTCTTTTAGGAAAAGCATAGTAACGAAAAGTCAGCTGCATTTAACGCAAAGACATGCTTATTTGAATATAAAACAGTTTTAATGAAATATAAAAAATTGAGACACTTAGCTGGTATATATCGCCATGTAATACGACTGCCCAGTAGCCATGTCAAGGCGTGTCCCCTGCACTGGGTCCAAACCTACCTTCATACCTGTATTAGCGAAAAACTGGAAAAGAAGACACAGTGCACAATAGGGTTTACCTGTGGTGAGACACTTAATAGGAATACGAAATATGCTCACTTGAAGTGGTTGTAAAGAGTCACAACCACTAACCGCACATAACATCTTGTGATATCTCAAGTTCATGGTCTGCAGTAGTCTCCCCAGGTACAGAGATCCACGAAGCGGAAACGGAGGCCTTAAAACCATGCTACCATTCAAGTTATAAGAGTTTAAAAACTCTGTGTGATTTATTTTCTTCGCGTTTCAGGGTCTGTATATGCCGTCATCAGGAGTATCACAAGATGTCCCATGGTACATCTTGTGATTCTCCTGATGAAGGCATATACAGACCCTGAAACAAGTAAACTAATTGGCAAGAATTTATAAACTCTGTGTGATTTATTCTATTTGACTAAGGGTGCTTTCACACTGGCAGTTTTGAAAAAATACGGCAGAACGGCTGCACTTGCGGCAAGCCCCATGCATTGTCTATGGGGCTTGTGGTAAGTGTGCGGCAGACGCGGCAAGTGCGGTTTCTGCCTAGTATTAAATTTAAACTGCACTGTCACATAGGAGTCATTTTCTAAAATAATGGGTCATAGTTCCTAAAAGAAATAAAAAAGAGAATTCATTTTGACATAGTTTTAGCTCCAGAATCTTAAGGGAACACTCCCAATTTTAATCACGTTAATTGTTTTAATTTCTGCATAGTCCAGGGATGTAGATAATACTAAGGCCGGCTTCACACCACGGTTTTATCCAATCCGGGGCGGTGTAAACCGGACAGCCCCGGACCGGATTTTGGCCCCATAGTATCCTATGGGGCCAGATGGCAGCTCTCTGCCATCCGGTTTCCATGTGTCCAGGAGAATCCGCGAGGAATCTGCTTTTTCTCCCGGACACAAAATCGGAGCATGAAGTATTTTTGTGTCTGGGGAGAAAAATCTCCCCAAACTGGATCCTCCCGGATTATCCCGGATACAGGGCAATCCAGCGCTCCGTAACATGGGAGTCTATGAGGCCGGATCGCCCCAATCCGGGAGGATCCGGCAACCGGCGGCAGCACGATGCTGTAATTTCAGGACCGCGGCTAACTCCCTGCTAGCTGCAAACTTGAATAACCAGCAGCTGCGGCTGCTATTAGCGGCATCCAGCTGCACACCGGACCTGTTTGCCCTCTGGTTCTGTTTGCAAATCCAGTCCGGGCCTGTCAAGTTCACTCCTGACAGCCCCAGATCAGATTTCACTCTGCTGACAGAGAGGAAGGCTGTATAGCCGAAATGCATAATCATTACCTACAGGAGCTGCTGTGCTCATTGTATTTGTGTGTATTGTGAGCTGGCTTTACTCTTTTCTTTTAATGTAGAATAATGCTTCCGAATAGTCCTCTATATATTACAATGCACCTTCCATAGTCCTCCATATAATATAATGCAGCCTCCATAGTTCTCCATATAATATAACGCAGCCTCCATGTATTATAATGCAGCCTCCATATAGTATTATGCAACCTCTATAGTCCTCCATATAGTATAATTCAAAATCCATAGTCCTACATATAGTATAATGAAGCCTCTATAGTCCTCCATATAATATAATGCAGCCTCTATAATCCTCTATATAGTATTATGTATCCTCCATAATCCTCCATATAGTATAATGCAGTCTCTATAATCCTCCATGTAGTATAATGTAGCCTCTGTAGTCCTCCATATGGTATAATGCAGTCTCTATAGTACCCTGTATATTGTAATGTAGCCTCTATAATCCTTCATATAGTATAATGCAGTCTCTATAATCCTCTATATAATATAATGCAGCCTCTGTAGTTTCTCATATAGTATAATGCAGACTCTATAATCCTCTATATAAGATAAAGCAGTCTATATAGTCCTCTATATAATATATTGCATGCCATAGCCCTCTGGCCATCGTGTGCTCACTGATTGATTAAATACACATGGTACTTACCTCTCCTCAGTTCCCCCGCTGCTCTAGTCTGCCCTGATGCATACCACACTCTGCAAATCTCAGTACAGCAGCATGCAGTAGTGACATCATCGTGCCCTGCTGTACTGAGACTTTAGAGTGTAGACACAGCGAGAGAATCAAGAGAGGGAGTCCTCCTTACTACGTCTTTCCTCATTGCTCTCAACTGTATCAGCATTTGCAATACGGATAGACTTAAAAGTGCAATGAAAGGTGGGGGCCAGGTGCCTGTGCTGGCATGGGGCCACTTGACTCATGGCCCCATAACAACTGCGTGGTCTGTCACCATTGGCGTTACACCACTGGCTTACGAATACCCATAAAAGTCTAGGACATCCAAGTGCAGTGCGATATATGCCGAGGTCAGCAATGGAGGAGATGGGAGAGATTTATCTGGATTGTATCACAGTTCCACGGCACTCAGCTCACGCCTGCAGCAGAGCCTGGGCCGAATATCATTAGCATCTTGCATCAGTTGCAATACGCTCATGTCACCCCGACCTAATCCTGGAGTCACATTGCCATGTGATGCATGGGAGTATCGCATCAAAATACCCAGACCGGAAGATGGCTCTCCTGACCTGAGAGGGTTAGCTTTATAGAAAAACATAAAGCTTCCACGCTCATGTCAGAAGAGCCATGGCTGATCCTCACACAAGTCACACAGTAGTATGACTCCAACCTTAGGTTAAGTGCACACCTCATCTTTGCAATACCGTACATGTTGGGAGCTTTTCCTGAGGTATACAGTGACGTTTCTATTGGTCTCTATTTGGCAAATGTGTGCATCTAATGTTTTTGTCACAATATGATAAAGAGTAACAGACTAAACTTTCCTACACAGAGGGACACTGCAAAAAATCATATACCATGCAGCCATCTTGTTTTTCTTCTTTGCAATTGATACCTGTGATATATGGATGTAAAGGTATACATTGGTTACTTGGTTATCACTGTCGGGTGCATATTTCCTGAGTGTATAGGCTTGATAGCGTGTACAAATGCAGTGTGTACCTAGCCTTAATCAACTGAAAAACAGCAAGTGCAAACAAAAGGAATCTGGCAAGCTACATAGATAGAATAGGTTTTCCCAGACTTTGCTCAAGGAAGTAGATAGACCTTTGAAATAGACTCAAGTTGTCTACGAGTGGCGCACCGCCATCACAGCTCGGCGCAGCTTACTTAGATTTGATCTAGAGTTATAAAACAGCACAGTGACAATAATAAACAATTTATGAACTTCATAACAGTAAATTTATAAAGGAGAAAAATCAATCTAATATATGCATGTAACAAGAGTTTGAGTTTACAACGTACAATAAAAATGCTGAGGCATCTATTCTTAGAATGACGTTTGTGGCACTACTTTGGTATTTCTTCTTGGAATATAGGAATGAAATGATAACTCAGTATTTTCATTCCTCTACTTCAGGGGTCCCTAACCTGCGGTTCGGGGGTCACATGTGGCTCACACAGGGGTGTAACTACAATAGGTGCAGGGGTTGCGATCGCACCTGGGCCCTGCAGCCTAGGGGGTCCCCAAAAGTCCCTTTGGCCTATAGAAAAAGACTAATACTATTAAAGATTTGCAATAATTGGGGGCCCCGTTGGAGCTTTTGCATCGGGGCCCCTTGGCCTGAAGTTACGCCACTGGGCTACAGCTTGGTGGATGTACCATATTTTTCGCTTTTTAAGACGCACTTTTGCCTCCCCCAACCTGGGGGGGTAAAAGGGGGTGCGTCTTAAAAAGCGAATGTGCAAAAATAAGTAATAAAAAAAAAAAAAATATATATATTACCAGGAAGGGGGGGGGGGGGGTAGGGGTGCGGCTGCTGAGTGGGGGTGCCGTAGTGTGAGGGGCACACCTGCATTACCGGAGCAGCGGGGGGATGATCGGCGGTAGCGAGCGGTGGGCGCCGCCATATTATCTCTGCCCGGCTGCATTCACTAAGCAGTGTGCAGCCGGCCGGTAGAGGTAGAGACTCCAGAATGGCCGCGGGTCTCCGTTATGGCCGCGGCCATTTTGTTGAAGTCTCTCCCGACTGGCTGCACAGTTAGCAGCAGTGAATGCAGCCGGGCAGAGACAATATGGCGACGCCCACCGCTCGCTGCCGCCTCTCAACCCCCGGTACTCCGTTCCTGCATCCGAGCCCCCCCACAGCATCAGTCCTGCACCTGTGCCTTTCCTGAACCTGCCTCCGGGACCCCCACTCAGCAGCCGCATGTCGGTAAGACATTGGGGTCCGGGAGGGGGGGTTGTGAAGAGGCACAAAAGTACATAAACAGGACACTGCACAGGATGGGGACATATATACAAGATGGGGGGACATAGTTTCAAGATGGGGGGCATATATACAGGATGGGGGTACATAGTTTCAGGATGGGGCATATATACTGGTTGGGGGACATATTTACAGGATGGGGGTACATAGTTTCAGGATAGGTGCATATATACTGGTTGGGGGACATATTTACAGGATGGGGGGGCATATATACAGGATTGGGGCCATATATACAGGATGGGGGCATATATACAGGATGGGGAATATATAGATAAGATGGGGGAATGTATATGCCAGGGTGGGGGCCATATTTACAGCATGGGGTCATGTATGGCATGATGAGGGACATATATGCAAGGATGAGGGATATATATACCAGAATGGGGGGGACATATATCCCGGGATACCAGGATGGGGGGGATTATGTACCAGGATGAGGGACATACCGTATATACTGATTTGTAAGACGGACACTGACATTATAAGACGGACCCCATTTAACATTAAAAATTATTTATTTTCTCTTTTCCTTCACCAAATTTGGGGTGCGTCTTATAATCAGGTGCGTCTTATAAAGCGAAAAATACGGTAGTTTGCACCCCTCTCTCAGAGCTAAATGTGGTTCTCAAGGTCAGAAAGGATGGAAACTCTGCTCTAGTGAAAGGCTTGTCAGATTGTAGGTACTCACTCCTTAAAGAAAAACTCCCATATATATATGTAAATAAGCTCCAGAAAAAATTAAGAGACCAATGCAAATTTTGCAGATTCTCTGATTTGTCTATTTATGGGTATATTTTTTAATAAAATGACTTTGTTCTTTTATTCTGTAAATTACTGACAACATGTCTTCGAAATTCGAAGCTAAAAATTTTGTATTTATTTGCAGCAAATGAGAAATCGTCAAAATAAGAAATAAACAGAACAGTGCTTTTAGACCTCAAATAACTCAAAGAAAACAATTTCATATTCATTTAGAAACCACAATACTAATGTTTTAGCTCAGGAAGAGTTCAGAAATCAATATTTGGTGGAATAAGCATGGTCCGTAGATTGGGCTGGCCATGACAGGGTCTTAGGTCAATCAATGTGTGGATGAAGGAGCACCACATCAAGACCCTGTCATGACCAGCCCAATCTCCAGACCTGAAACCCATTGAAAACCTCTGGAATGTAATCAAGAGGAATATGGATAGTCACAAGCAATCAAACAAAGAAGAACTGCTTAAATCTTTGTGCCAGGAGTGGCACAAGGTCACCCAAAAGCAGTGTGGAAGACTGGTGGAAAGCATGCCAAGACACATGAATGCTGTGATTAAAAATCATGGTTATTCCACCAAATATTGATTTCTGAACTCTTTCTGAGTTAAAACATTAGTATTGTTGTTTCTAAGGCTGGCTTCACACTTGCAGATGCATCTGCAGCGTTTTGCAGATGCATCTGCAAGTATCAGCATGCAGACCGCGGCCGCGGTCTGAAAGCTCTCATTCATTCCTGTATGTGAAGCGTCCGCAGGCGGATGCCTGCTTACAGATCACACTCTCCCGCCCGCACCATGGACGCGAGATGTCGCGTCCATGGTGCGGGCGGGAGAGTGTGATCTGTAAGCAGGCATCCGCCTGCGGACGCTTCACATACAGGAATGAATGAGAGCTTTCAGACCGCGGTGCGCCCTATTATAAACATAGGGGCCGCGGTCTGCATGCTGATACTTGCAGATGCATCTGCAAAACGCTGCAGATGCATCTGCAAGTGTGAAGGCAGCCTAAATGAATGTGAATTTGTTTTCTTTGCATGATTTGGGGTCTGAAGGCACTGTTCTGTTTCTTATTTATTAATTTGACGATTTCTCATTTGCTGCAAATAAATACAAAATTTTTAGCTTTAAATTTCAGAGACATGTTGTCAGCAGTTTATAGAATAAAAGAACATGTACATTTTATTCAAAAATATACCTATACAGAGAAAATACAGAGAAACTGAAAATTTTGCAGTGGTCTCTTATTTTTTTCCGGAGCTGTATATATATTTTTTATTAACCCCTTCACAAACATCAGCCGTACATGTATGATGCAAGTTGGAAGCAGACTGTATGGCCTGTGCGCACAGAGTACACTGCAGGCAATGGCTGTGTATTTCAGTCAGGACTCATAACAACCGTGGGTGGAGCAGGGATCCGCCCATGACTGTTAACCTATTAAATCCTGGTGTCAAATTCTGAGAGTGGGATTTAACACGTGCTGGCATGGGGGTGCATTTAAACTTGTACGCACTTAATTTTTGTCTTTATTGTGGAGTTTCTTCATCTTCAGCGTGATGGTGACGTGATTGTGGGTTACCGATGGCGTGATTGTGGGTCACCGATGGCTTACTATAATGACAGGGGCTCTGCTGAAGACCTCCGTGCTTGTCATAGAAGTGCTCCTATGAAACTCAGTTCTGCAAGACACAGGAGGGAAATGCCTGAATTACACGCCGCCACATCGTGGTGTTTTCATGGCAACAGGCACAATTGTGTCCGATGCCTGGCGGTGTCTACCTTCCTGTGGCTGCGTGTAAATGTACCATAAGACAACTATTGAAAACAGTGAAAAAGTAAAAAAAAACGTTTTAAAAAAAATCTAAAAAAAAATATAAGCCATTATCACAGATTGTAAGCGTTTTAATGTTCTAGTGGGACCTGGATAGGAAGATTACGAAAATAATAGATTATTTTAGGAAGGCGCATCATCTTCACAATAGAGACTCTTCCTATCCATGACATGGGGAACTTGTAATAATTTTGCGTATCCTTCTGAATAGAAATAGTCAGTTTTGCATAGTTAATAGATTCCAAGTTTTTGACAGGGAAAGTCAAAAGGATTCCTAGATATGGGATCACGCCAATAGACCAATCAAAGGGGATGGGTAGCTGCAGGGAGGATTTTAGGGTGTCTGGAACATTGATGTCTAGTATCAGAGCTTTAGATGCATTGAATTTACAGTAACTTACATTACCAAATTCTTTTATAATTCAAGCTATAGCCAGACAAGAGGTAGGAGGGTTGGTAAAGCTAAGAATCATGTCTTCAGCATAGAGACCTATTCGGTGGTCCACTGCGCCAACTTGAATACCCATTAAATCTGAAGATGATCACATAGTTTGGGGAAAAGGTTCCATTATCAGAGTGAAAATGAAGGGGAGAGGGGGCAACCTTGGCTGGTCCTATTCAATATGGGAAAGGCATGGGATAAAATCCCTGAGGTATACACCTGGGCAGAGGGAAAGAGTACAATGCCATAATAGAGGACAAGGAACACTCAGAAAAACCATACTTCACCAGGACCTCTCAGAAATTTCCAGTGGGCTCCATCAAATGCCTTCTCTGCATCCAAAGAGAGGAGAAGAAGAGGTTCTATTTCCGTCTGCCCGGGATATGATGCTGGTAAATCAACGTGTGCCATCACAAGTCTGGCGATTCTTAACAAAACCTACTTAATCTCTAATAAGCAGCAAGGGAAAGATATCTAATAGTCTAATGGAGAAGATTTTAGTATATAGCTTTAGGTCTGTATTCCTGATCAAAGTTCTTACACATTCCATCTATAACTGCACCTGAGGCAGAAGATAAATACCCACCGATTCCCACCATGGCCCACAGTCAAGTAATTTAGTGAAATCCAAAACCCCCATAAATCGTTTACTTTTCACCCACACCTTAACCATTAAGGAACTGGTTGGATATTTTGCATTGGTTAAACTCTGGAATCTTGCCTGTAGGGATAGTAAAAGGGTCCTATTCTTAGTGTGGCAATAGTAGTCTAGCCACTGAACCAGTTTGCAGCTCCATATTCCAACCCCTCATATGCTGCTGCTGGGAGGATTTTCTGAAATTTGCAAGGAAAGCCTTATGCCAGCAAAGTCAATGAGAATCCTGAAGTTTTGTGCACGCATTCAAGATTTTTTCTTTGTCGATTTTCGTGCAGAGAAAAATCTGCAGCTCGTCAATTCTTTCTGCATTTTTGCCTGCGCTTTTCTTATTATTTTATTATTATTTATATAGTGCCATTAGGTTACATGGCGCTTTACAAGTGAGAGGGTAGACAGAGACAAGTGGTAGAAACGACGACAAATCAATCGTACGGGTACAATAGGGAGAGGATCCTGTCCGCGAGGGCTCACAGTCTAGAGTGGGTGGGAAGGGAGACGGTAGGAGGAGGAGAGGTGAGATGGTGCAGTGGATTGGGTCTTAATGTGTGTTATAGGCTTGTAGGAAGAGGTGGGTCTTCAGGTTTTTCTTGAAGGATCCCAGGGTACTGGAGTGTCTGATGTGGTGGGGGAGGGAGTTCCAGAGTAGGGCAGAAGCACGAGAAAAGTCTTGTATGCGGTTGTGGGAGGTGGAGATGCGGGGGGGTTGAGAGAAGGAGTTCTTGGGAGGTTGCGCGAGGGGAGGTAGCGGGAGACCAGGTCGGAGATGTAGGGAGGGGACAGGTTGTGTATGGCCTTGTATGTCAGGGTTAGGGTTTTGAAGCGGGATCTCTGGGGGATGGGGAGCCAGTGGGGGGCTCGGCGGAGAGGGGAGGCGGGGGAGTAGCGGGAAGATAGGTGGATGAGTCGGGCAGCAGAGTTGAGGATGGTGTGGAGAGGTGCAAGGGAGGAGGCAGGGAGGCCGGTGAACAGGAGGTTGCAGTAGTCCAGGTGGGAGATGATGGGTCATTCCATGTCAAGTGAACCAATGATTATTACCTCTATATTTTTAATTCTTTTGAAATTTTGTTATTTGATAATAGCATGTCAGACAATGCAAAATGTGAAGAGAAAATTTTTTTAAAAAATTTATTTTTTTTAAAAATTATTTTCAAAGTTCGGAAAAAGTGCGAATTTCGCTGTTGTCTGCCTTTACGTTTCTCCTCATAAATAAGGCTAGGAATAAGATAGAGAGACAAAATAAACACCATTCTACTCAGAACTATACAGACAATATTTCAAAAACTGCCCATGTGTCTGCTATGCTCTTAGCCACATCTGTACCAAATTTCAAGTTGGGATCGCGATGGGATCATATTTTAAAATATTTTACTATTAATAGCGTCAATGGGTCATTCCATATCAAGTGATCTAAATATGAATATTTTTTTTTACCTGACGTCTTTTGATTTTTTTTATTTTTTTTCCTTTATGAAGTACTACTTTAGTTAATTACAAATTAAAAGTTTAGAATTTTTTTCTTCATCAGTTAATTTTTTACAGATTTTTAAAGTTTAAAAAAAGTGTGAATTTTGGCCTGGTATGACTTTACATTTTTTTTTATCTTGTGCTAGAAATAAGATAGAGAAACAAAATAAACACCATTCTACTCAGAACTGTCCAGGCTTTCACCAGATATGTCACAAGAGTATATTTGTTCATTTTAATTTTTTACCCATGCGAACGCAAACGCAACATTTTGAAACGCATTTCCGAAAAAACGTATTAATAAAAATTTTCCAAAACTGCCCATGTGTCTTTTATGCTCTTAGCCATATCTGTACCAAATATCAAGTTGGGATCGTGATGGGATCATATTTTAAAATATTTAGTGTCAATTCAAAAATCTTGAATTCAGATCTGTTCAACCTGTGGTCTAAAAGCGTGGGGTCTATATTTTTAGACATTACTGTATTATTTTGATATGTTACAGCTTAGAAGCAGGAGAGGACATATAGGAAAAAGCTTTATTAGGGCTCAACCTGAGAAAGCACAGGGATAGACAGTGAATGCAGAGCAGATGATAGGCCAGCAGCTCTGTCAATCATGTTGTTTACCCACTGCATTCAGGAAGTAAGACAGCTCGTTCAGACCTTTCATGTCCTGACATGTCTGGACATCTTCACTCCTGAACAAACAATAGTCTGTACAAAGCCATCAAGGCTGTGTACTAAAATATGGGTGAGTAAATATATTAATAGTTTAATGCTTTTATTATTAAGGGCCAATACACACAGTGCTATTCTTAGGGATCATCATTCAGAAAAACAGCCCCATTGATTTCTATGGGGTTCACCACATGCAGTGTTTTTGGAAACACTAAAGAGTGAGTAAATCACTGCTTGAACTACTTTTTAATCGCTGCAATAAAAGCAGCATTTATCATTTATATAAAAAAAGCTGCCATTTTTTTCACTAGCGATTAAAAAAACTAACGCATATGTGGTAAAAACTTGGTAGACAAACAAGCTGCCAAAACTGCAGCGTGTATCTGCAGACAGAAAAAACTGTGCGCGCTAGCCCTAAAACTCACTTTATAGTAATACAGTTCTATCTCAAGTGTACTGTAAATCTTTATTTTTATTACCTATCTTCCTTACTTAATATTAACTGTATTTTTCCCACACAGCAATGGCTGCTACTTCTCAAGAAACAGCATTTTATCATAGACACTGTTGCAATCCTTTTGAAAAAATATGAATATGATTGGCGCTGGTGGCTGGCTACTGTACTCTCCAAAGATTGTGAAAATGAAGAAGTAGAATTGACTTTATTGCATCCTTCTGGTCCAGCGCCATCCTTTGTGTATCCAAGAAAGCCAGACATTTTAAAAGTGCACAAAAATCAGATATTAACTCAGGCGGAGCCTAACACCGTGACAGGCCGGACATACTCTTTGACACACAAGGAAATGGCGATTGCTAGTAAGCGTTTATGGACAAGATTACATTTCACCCACTAGAAGGGACAAATTGATAAAATGCCACTTTAAAAACATACTATTAATTGTTTGATTAGTTCATAATTTATAGAACAATGATTTAACTACTGTACTATTCTTATTAAACACTTCATAAATCACATGTTTAGTGATAGAATAGAAAACAAATTTATATGTATAAATAGGGGTTAACATTTTTGGTTCTTTTAATCTTGTTTAATCAAACTTGAGGATATGATCACCTTTCTTCTTTTGGTTTGTTCAATACATTCAAGTTGAAAATGCTGAGCGTTGTGTTCTGATGATTAAGATGTATTTATCCTGGCACTTATGGGATTTGTTTTTTGTGTTTCTTTTTTGTTGCATATAAATGTTTTATTCAATAAGTTGTGATAACTCATACAACCATAAAATAAAAAATATATCAATTTGACAGGTCCCAAGTTGAATCTCTGCACAAATATAACCAAGAACACAATCAGTTATTTTTTCACAATTGCCCGTCAATAGTTTGAATTTGATATAAAGAAACATAGTCTTGTAACATATCAAATGAAAGCTGTTACCGTTCTGAGTAAAATGATGCCTCTCCCACTTCATTATCTTATTTTTAGCCTGAGATAAAAAAAAATGTAAAGTCATACCAGGCCAAAATTCACCCTTTTTTTAAACTTTAAAAATCTGTAAAAAATTAACTGATGAAGAAAAAAATTCTAAACTTTTAATTTGTAATTAACTAAAGTTGTACTTCATAAAGAAAAAGAATAAAAAAAATCTAAAGACGTCAGGTAAAAAAAATATTTATATTTAGATCACTTGATATAGAATGACCCATTGACGCTATTAATATTAAAATATTTTAAAATATGATCCCATCGCGATCCCAACTTGAAATTTGGTACAGATGTGGCTAAGAGCATAGCAGACACATGGGCAGTTTTTGAAATATTTAAAGTGCGCCGATTTTTCGGAAATGCGTTTTAAAGTTTTGCGCTTGCGATCATATGGGTAAAATATTAACAAAGATCCTCTTGTGACATCTCTGGTGAAAGCCTGCACAGTTCTGAGTAGATTGGTGTTTATTTTGTTTCTCTATCTTATTTCTAGCCCGAGATATGATAGAAAATGTAAAGCCATACCAGGCCAAAATTCACACTTTTTTAAAACTTTAAAAATCTGTAAAAAATTAACTGATAAAGAAAAAAATTCAAAACTTTTTTTTGTAATTAACTAAAGTTGTACTTCATATAGAAAAAAAATTAAAAAAATCTGAGGACGTCAGGGAAAAAAAATATTCATTTTTGGATCACTTGACATGGAATGACCCTGATGAGGGCATGGACAAGTGTCTTAGCCGTGTTGTGGTCAAGGAAGGAGCGGATGCGAGCAATGTTTTTTAGTTGGAGTCGGCAGGCGGTGGCGAGGGCTTGGATGTGGGGCTTGAAGGAGAGGGAGGAGTCGAAGATTATCCTAAGACATTTGGTGTGGGGGATGGGTGAGAGTGTGCAGTCATTGACATTGATGGATAGGTCAGGAAGGGGGGGAGGGTTGTTAAGGGGAAAGACGATGAATTCGGTCTTGTCTATGTTGAGTTTGAGGAAGCGGGTAGAAAAGAAGGATGCAATGGCGGATAAGCAGTGAGGAATTTTGGATAGAAGAGAGGAGATATTGGGGCCAGACAGATAGAGCTGGGTGTCGTCGGCGTAGACGTGGTATTGGAGGCCGTGTGACTTGATGAGGTTGCCTAGGCCGAGGGTATAAATGGAGAAGAGTAGTGGTCCCAGGACGGAGCCTTGGGGGACACCTACAGAGAGGGGGTGGGGCGAGGAGGAGGTCTGGGAGTGGGTGACGCTGAAGGTCCTGTCCGTTAGGTAGGAGGAGATCCATGAGAGGGCGAGGTCAATAATGCCAAGAGATTCAAGGATTTGAAGTAAGAGGGAGTGGTCAACAGTGTCGAAGGCAGCAGAGAGGTGGAGAAGGATGAGGACGGAGTAGTGTCGTTTGCTCTTGGCGATCAGAAGGTCATTAGTGACTTTGGTTAAGGCTGTTTCGGTGGAGTGGTGAGGTCGGAAGCCGGATTGTAGGCGATCAAAGAGAGCACAGGAAGAGAGGTGAGAGGAAAAAGTTCATAAACAATAAATGGAAGCAAAATGCGCTTTTGCTGCAGAGTTTTACTTGCCTGAAGATGCAGATTTGGTGTACAAATATCTGCAACTAAATCTGCAACGTGGGCACATGGCCTACAGCATGACCCAATACGAGGTTTTCCTTTTTTCCATAATGGTTTTCTAAAAAGCGATTGAAATTTATAGAAATATCTCAGTGGTATCAAAACCTATTGTGAATGATAGTTGTGGCATTAGGGTCATTTTCACCAAGTATGTCCGACCACAAGGCTACTTTCACATCTACGTTTTTGCGAATCCGGCAGAATTCCACCTTTTTTGCAAAAACTGGATGCGGCCCACTTGCAGCAACATTGCATTTGGTATAATGCATTTTGTATTTGAGTTCTACACATGTGCGGCACTTCATCGTGAACCAGAAAATCCGGCACTTTCAGCTTGTCTTTAAACCGCAGTTAGCAGTTTTGTCCAGTGCCTGAGTTGCCCGATTTGCCGAATTGCAATGAAAACGCAACTGCCGCACATGTGCAGAACTCCAATACAAAATGCATTAACCCAAATGCAATGTTGCTGCAAGTGTGTCGCATCCAGTTTTTTCAAAATAGGTGGAATTCCGCCGGATTTGAAATAACGCAGAAGTGAAAGAAAAAGAAAAACCTGAAATTCAAAAGTTCAGGCTTGCCTGAACTGAAAACAAACACAGATATGAAAGTATCCTAACCGAGATAGGAAGCTTAGGTCCCCTTCACACTGTGTTTTTTGCACATCCATGTGAATCCTTGGACAGGCTGATCTGTGCTAACTGATGTCCACAGACTGTTTTTTCAATGGGTCCGTCATCAGTCACCAGAGATAGGGCTGGAAGTAGCTGTACCTTACTTCAGTTTTTCGGATCCGTTTTTTTCACGGATCCATCTCCATAGATCCACATGTTATTTCACGCAGACCATGACGGATCCGTGTCTGTCCGTTTGTTTCCGCTTTTTTGAAGGCAGTTCAAAATCTGAGCAGTCTCAATTCTGGGTACATGAAAAAAGCGGACACAAACGGATCAGTGACAAAAATTACACAAACAGATGGCCGCTTTGGACCAATACGTGCCCATAGGGATACATGGGAGGCCAAAACAGATCCCTGACTGTCCGTTTCAAAATGGATAGACACGGATCCCCAAAAACACAGTGTGAAGGCAGCCTTACACCATGTACCGTATATACTCATGTATAAGCCGAGTTTTTCAGCCCAAAAATTGGGCTGAAAAGTCCCCCCCTCGGCTTATACACGGGTCATACGGTATGCTGTGGGGGGGGGCTGTGACCGGGGGCAGGAGGGGGCCGTAGTGACCGCAGGAGGTCACGTGGGGCTGCCTCATTAGTGCAATGAATATGCACGGCATCCCCCCGTCCATCAGCGGCGGGGGGATGCCGTGCATATTGCACTACACAGCCCCCCCTCATTATTATGGTTCCCCCAGAGTAATAAACAGCCCCCCCTCCTTATCATGTCCCCCCCCAGGCTGCGGCAGCTGTCAAAATAACAAACACTTTATACATCACCTTCCGGCGCAGCTCCTCCGCTCCTCCGCTCGCCGGCTTCTTCTTCCTGTTTGTGCCGGTGTCATGTGACCGGGCGCAGGAGATGACGTCATTTCCTGCGCGCGGTCACTGAAGCCGGCACCAGAAGGAAGAATAAGCCGGCGAGCGGAGGAGCTGGGCCGGAAGGTGATGTATAAAGTGTTTGTTATTTTGACAGCTGCCGCAGCCTGGGGGGGTGGGCATGATAAGGAGGGGGGAGCTGTATACTACCACTGGGGCTGTATATACTTCTGGGGCTGCCGTATACTACACTGGGGCTGTATATACCTCTGGGTCTGCTGTATACTACCACTGGGGCTGTATATACCTCTGGGGCTGTATACTACCACTGGGGCTGTATATACCTCAGGGGCTGCTGTATACTACACTGGGGCTGTATATACCTCTGGGGCTGCTGTATACTACCACTGGGGCTGTATATACCTGTGGGGCTGCTGTATACTACCACTGGGGCTGTATATACCTCTGGGGCTACTGTATACTACCACTGGGGCTGTATATACCTCTGGGGCTGCTGTATACTACCACTGGGGCTGTATATACCTCTGGGGCTGCTGTATACTACACTGGGGCTGTATATACCTCTGGGGCTGCTGTATACTACCACTGGGGCTGTATATACCTGTGGGGCTGCTGTATACTACCACTGGGGCTGTATATACCTCTGGGGCTGCTGTATACTACCACTGGGGCTGTATATACCTCTGAGGCTGCTGGATGCTACCACTGGGGCTGTATATACCTGTGGGGCTGCTGTATACTACCACTGGGGCTGTATATACCTCTGAGGCTGCTGTATACTACCACTGGGGCTGTATATACCTCTGGGGCTGCTGGATACTACCACTGGGGCTGTATATACCTCTGGGGCTGCTGGATGCTACCACTGGGGCTGTATATACCTCTGAGGCTGCTGTATACTACCTCTGGGGCTGCTGTATACTACCACTGGGGCTGTATATACCTCTGAGGCTGCTGTATACTACCTCTGGGGCTGCTGTATACTACCACTGGGGCTGTATACTACCTCTGGGGCTGCTGTATACTACCACTGGGGCTGCTGTATATACCTTTGGGGCTGCTGTATACTACCTCTGGGGCTGCTGTATACTACCTCTGGGGATGCTGTATACTACCACTGGGGCTGCTGTATATACCTCTGGGGCTGCTGTATACTAACTACTAGAGCTGCTGCTGTATATACCACTGGGGCTGCTGCTGTATACTACCACTGGGGCTGCTGTATATACCTCTGGAGCTGCTGTATACCACACTGCTGGGGGCTGTATACCTGTGCTGGGGTCCACCCTCGGCTTATACACGAGTCAATAGGTTTTCCCAGGTTTTGGGGGCAAAAGTAGGGGGGTCGGCTTATACACGGGTCGGCTTATACACGAGTATATACGGTATTTATTTTCTGCTGAAAATTAAGAAATAATATTTAGCAAAATAAAAGAGCTCCGATTCTTGGACACTTTAATATACAATAAGTCAATTTCCTCACCACCATTAAAGGGGTTTGAGAATTCTCACTACCTGGAGAGAAAAGCATTCACCATCATTAGACTAGATTTATCCCAATTGATATGTAATCCCGAATAGCCTCCAAATTCAGCAATAACGGACACAGCATTAGTCAGAGATTAATCTATATCTCCCAAAAAGATGAATAGGTCATCCACGTACAGCTACTGACCCATGTGAAAATCTCTTTATCCAATGGTTCGCGATTATGGCCTCCGTAAGAGGTCCCACTGCCAATGCAGTCACATTGGATACCACTGTTGTGCACATATGAACAAATTGCAGGAGCCTGACAAGGTACCATTGACCCAATTACACGTTGAGAGCTCACATCAAAGCACCGACATCTCAGCTGATCTCATCAGCTGAGATGTCGGGGTAACACTGCCGATCGGATCCGAGATCCGATCGGCACTGTTAACCCCTTGGATCCCGCCGTCAATCTCTGACAGCGGGATCCAAGGCAGCCGCGGCGGGGAACGCGTTGTTCCCCGCCTGCTCCGGAGATCCCGCGATAGTATCATGGGATCTCCGGTGCTCATGTGGCAGCCCGGGGTCCTGGCTAGACCCCGGATGCTGTCAGAGCACAGTTTCCTGTTGTGGTTGGCAGGCGCTGCCAACCACAACAGGTCCGCGATTCTGAGAGATACAGATGAGCTGCAGATCTGTATCTCTCAGATCGGACTGTGCAGCAAGGTGCCTCTTAAAGAGGAAGTGTAAAAATAAGAATTAATAAAAAAATCAAGTTTTTAAAAACCTGAAAAAAAATATATAAAAGTTCAAATCACCCCCCTTTTCCCCCAATCACAATAAAAAAAATACACATGTTTGATAGTGCCGCGTTCAGAATCGCCCGATCTATCATCATATTAAATCCGTTAATGAGAGCCGTAAAGTCCGTAACGGAAAAAATGGTCCAAACGCCAAATTTCCGTTTTTTTGGTCGCCGCAACGTTGCTATAAAATGCAATAACGGGCGATCAAAACTGAGGATCCCCCAAAAATGTTATCATTAGAAACGTTAGTTCAAGACACAAAAAATAAGCCATCAAACAGCCCCAGATCCTGAAAAATGAGGACGCTACAGGTCGCAGAACATGGCGCAAAAAGTCTGTGTTTTTTAGCAAACTTCTGAATTTTTTTTCACCACCTAGATACCAATAAATGTATACATGTTGGGTGTCTACGAACTCGTACCGACCCGAGGCACGTCGTACCGACCCCCGTCACGTTGGTTTTACCATATAGTGAACATGGCGACTAAAATACCCAAAAAACAAACGTGTTATTGCACTTTTTTTGCAATTTCACTGCATTTAGAATGTTTTTGCAATTTCCCTGTACACTACATGGTAAAATAAATTATTGCATATGAAAGGACATCTCGTCCCGCAAAAAACAAGCTGTCATATGTCTATATTGACGGAAAAATAAAAAAGTTATGGCTCTTGGAAGCAGGGGAGCAAAAAACAAAAATGAAAAATGAAAAATTCCCCGGTCATGAAGGGGTTAAGAATACGGAGTACTGGTTATGACAGATAATTTACTATGCTGGCTACTTTGGTAGTGGATGGATTTTCTTTACTATGAAGGTAAATAAATGAATACATAAATGAAATAATATATCGAGTGAATGTAATTTTAGGCTTCAGAATAGCATGTATAATGAGCCATCAGTAACATTGGATCTACCTGATATCCCCACGTCAGCCACCAGAAGCTCTTTACTGGAGGATGAACTTTCCGCTAATTGTTTGAACTCGTCCTGCTTCTCTCCATATGGATACTGCGTATCAAACTTCACCAACACAAACTTCATCTTTGGGATGACCTACAGAGGATTAAAAAAAACTTTATTTTATGGAAATTCTCTTTGTATCAACACTTGCTTGATTTACCTGGAAAACAATACGTAATTCAATTTTTAAATTGAACTTTTATACAGACATTATAATTTTATCCTTTGAACATCTCATAAAGTATTCAAGATTATTCTACTATACAATACTCCTGTGCATCGAAAAATGATTTGGAATTAGTCTTTAGGCCACGTGCACACGCTGAGTGTTTGATGAGTTTTTTACCTCAGGATTTGTAGACAAAACCAGGAGTGGAACATCAGGCCTCGTGCACACGCTGAGTATTTGATGAGTTTTTTACCTCAGGATTTGTAGCCAAAACCAGGAGTGTATAATTAAATACAGACGTGGTGACGTGTTTCTATTATGGTGTGTTTACACGTCCCGATATCGGCGTCCAACTCCGACCAAAAGTTACGTGGTTCGTGCGTTGGACTCGATATCGTTCGTGCGTTGTATGGTGTAAATGACCAATACGATGTACGAACGATGTCAAACCGATATCGGGGATCGAATGAGCGCGCTATTCAACTAGCCGATATTGGATGGAGGTTGGAGCCGGATCGTGCTGTGTAAACACCCAACAACGATGTGAAGTACAACGTCCCCTATTCTTTCCATGTTAAATAGTCGTTCCTGGGTCGGCCGTACAAGGGGGGCGTAGACATTGTAGAGACGTTGTATGCCGATATCGCGCTGTGTGACAGCTCCTATGCGATGTTAGAATTCTGCCCAGTAAAAGCGCGCTCCCGCGTCGTTGGATCCAATATCGGACCGACGTTGGGACGTGTAAACCCACCATTAGACTTTTCCTCTGATTGCTCCACTCATGGTTTTGCCTACAAATCCTGAGGTAAAAAACTCATCAAATACTGAACGTGTGCACGTGGCCTCAGAGGAAAAGTCTAATAGAAACACCTGCACCACTTCTGTTTTTAATTATCCACGCCTGGTTTTGGCTACAAATCCTGAGGTAAAAAACTCATCAAATACTCAGCGTGTGCACATGGCCTTATTGTTTTCTTTCTACATCAGTTACGTTTTCTTAAGGCCACGTGCACACGTTGAGTATTTGATGAGTTTTTTACCTCAGGATTTGTAACCAAAACCAGGAGTGGGTGATAAATACAGAAGTGGTGCAGGTGTTTCTATTAGACTTTTCCTCTGATTGTTCCACTCTTGGTTTTGTCTACAAATCCTGAGGTAAAAAACTCATCAAATACTCAGCGTGTGCACGTGGCCTAAAGGGAAACTGACAGCTGATACGTGCTGCCCAGGTAACAAGCTTCAGGTCATATCGGTATGATTTCAGCCGGGTATTTTTAACTGTGAAATGCTTTTCAGAGAACATCACTGCCGGGGACCAAGCTACAAAGCAGATCAGGCGGACAGGCGGATTCACGGCGGATTCTCCCTGCCACTGCCAATAACTGACTGATCTCTCCCTATACACACATGCAGGGTTACACCTGCCATTCATTAGCAATGGGCAAGGAAAAGCTGGCAGGGATCTGCCTGTCCAACTAATCTTCAATGTGGTTTGGTCAGTCCCCAGCAGGTATTTTACTGTCAATTGTCACACACAACAATCCTCTCTCAGAGCACCGAAAACTTCAAATATATATTCTAGCTCCACCCCAGTACAAACATGTATGGCAGCAGACTATTGTCTAAACACATTACTAAAGACCCTTATTTATGGCGCTTTAAACCTGCTTATCCAGGCCATTAAACAACCTTAGATTAGCATGTGCGACGATTGATGGTCATTTACTGGCCTGCCTAGACCCACTGACTAGATTTCTATGCACACCCAATGATTGTTAATGCGATTGTTCCGTGCCCATAGGACAGTATGTTTTCGGCACCAATTTGACTTTTTACAGAGGACAATGGTCTGCCAAGAATGATCACTTTTAAGGCCCCCTTAGCACATCCATTGAAAAACTGCACTTGTGGTATGTTCTATTTTGACCATCTGTGTGTACATGTATGTTATCCATGTGACATCGGTGTGTACATGTGCCATCCTTGTGACATCCAAGTGACAGATAGATAAATAGAGATACAGAGATAGATATGGATTTTACAGCTATTAACCAAATTAAATAAAAAAAAAAACATTTTTGATAATCAGCCAAGGTAAAGCTCACAGCAGGGGGCTGGTATTATCAACCTGGGAATGCTCATGGTCATTTGGTCCTTTCCACCCTAAATATACCAGCCCACAGCTGCCCCAGAAGTAATACATCACATATGATGCGCCAATTCTGGTCCTGGGCCTCGCCTATTCCTGACTGCCCTGATGTGGATACCAAATTTATAGCACTTTTTATGTTTGGCTACTATCACACACTAAAAAAGTTTGTTTTTTTTAGAGCTATAATTCTTCTTTATTTCTGCCATGTAAGGCCTTATTTTTTGGCAAGATGAGTTGACGCTTTTATTCCATTTTTGGGCACATAAAACTTTTGTCTTTTTTATGCTTTGCTGCTTTTACATATATATTTATAGCAGTAAATAAGAAAAAAGACAACAAGGTCCGTAGAAGGGGCAGGTGCTCCGAAACGGAATCCGTCACCTGTGTGTCTCCTCACTCCCTCCCCCATCGCAGAGAATCTATGTACAGAGGACTCTGAAATAAAAAAGAAATAAGCCCTGCTCGGTGAGTGCCGCATTTTTTTCTTATTTACTGCTATTGCTATCTAATAAGCGTGCACCCGGGCACATGAACCTGCTTTACTCGCACCCTTACATGTGCAAGTAGCACCGGTCCCTGTAACACAGCAGTGCCCAGTATATATCTGCAAAACATATATATTTATATATACACATATAAAAATAATTTTAGAGATATTACAATTGTTTTTGCATTGCCCTATTCTGAGTGCTGACATTTTTTGTTTTTTCGCTGACTGCACTGTGTGGCGGCTTGTTTTTTGCAGGACAAGATGAGTTTAATTTATATCATTTTTATTTATTGATATTCTACTTTTGATCGTGTTTTATTCCACTTTGCTTATACATCATACCGCCGGAAACATTGTTTTTTGCCACATTTAGTTTTTATTCTGTTCACTGAAGGGGCTAAATAGTGTGACAGTTTTATAGAACCACGTTTTATCCATCAGGTTGTTCTAGAAGCGCCAATAACAAATATTATCTTTTTCAAATATTTTTGCAATTTATTTTTCACTTTTTCATTGAGTCCCTTCATAGGACTTTAAAGCACCATTATAGTGTCCCATTAGCCCGGCCATATGCTCACCTTCCAAGGCTTCAGTCTTCTCTAGCGGTGCTCCGGTCGGTCTTAAATGTGACTAGTCTGCAGCTCCAGTGTTTCATGGAGTGATTTGGAGGTCACTTTTCAATACATCTGTATGGAAGCCTCATTCATGGCTTTCATAGAGATGCATTTAGTGCCTGTGACGTAGCTTTAGACTTCCGGTCAGTCACAAAACGATATGCACAGTACTGGAATGGGATCAGTAAAGTATAAAAACACCCAGGGGGTAAGTATAAGACAGGGGGCTTACATTTAAAGCATCACTGTAGCAGTGAAAAAATAAAACAATGTAGCGGTGCTTTCCCTTTTTATTAACTCTGATCTCTGGTATAATGCATTGCAAAGCACAAGCATGGCAATACATTATACCTGTCAGTGTGACACTGACAGATTGCCTGTTAGACCCTGATTCTGGGTGGGTCTAATAGACTGCCATACTTGGTCATCATTTGACCTCCGGCTGCAATGACAACTCTCGGCTCCCCCCTGACTATGTCACGATGGGTGCCAAACTGGTGACAGAAGAAACTCACTCCCTCTCACAAACGTCTAATGTGTATGTCACAACTACCATTGATCGTGGCATATAGATATAGAAGATTGTCTCTGTACTATCAGGTCCCGATAATGTCACCGTTCAGAACTAGCATTCTGCATCAGAATCCTGGTGCCTACAGGACTCTGGGGGTCCTTATCCCAGCCTAACCGCTGACTGTAAACAAATGTTGGTGCTGTACAAAGCCCAGCAAGCACTATTTACGATCAGCAGTTGGGAAGAAGTTAAAAAACCCAACAAACAAGAATTTTACTTGCTCGACTGGCGATTGTCAGACAGTTTAGATGCACCGATAATTGGGGATGAGTGCTCCTACCGGTCCATCTGCATACAAACATACACAATGCAATCATCAATGCTATCATTAAAGGCTTAGTTCTTAAAAAGTAAAATATGTTATCAGCACTCAGGTAATCAAACAGACCAGAACATGTATAGGCCTAAAATGTCAGCATAAAATTAATGCCCAGCTAATTTTGGTGTCACCATCATGTTAAACACAAGTCTAATCAATAGGAGGCACCTCATAGAGAAAAACGTCAGCTTACCCTACAAGAAACAAGCACTTTATCTGCACCATCGACCCAAAAAATACATACATTGAGTGTCCCGGAAAATGGCGACACAAACTATTTTATTTTTACCACTAAAAAAGAAAAACCTATATAAGGCCCCTTTCACATCAGCGTTTTTCGCTGATGTGCGGACGTTCCGGCAAGCGGCGCCACATCTGGCGGATCGGCCACCTAACGGCCGACTTGTGGCCCAGATCCGGCAAGCCCCATGCATTGTCTATGGGGCTTGCGGTCCGATGCGGCAAATGCGGTTCTGCCAGATGCGTCAGATGCCGCGAAAAAAACTCTGCTTGCAGCTTTTTTTTTCGCCGCGGCAAGTGAGGCATTAAATAAATACAGAAAATTAAATAACATTTGTAAAAAGCAAATCAAGGCAGTAAAGATTGAGACAGAGAGACTCATTGCCAGAGAAAGTAAAAATAATCCCAAAATATTTTTTAACTACATAAATAGTAAGAAACTAAAAAATGATGGTGTTGGCCCCTTTAAAAATAGTCTGGGTGAAATGGTGGATGAGGATGAGGAAAAAGCCATTATGCTAAATGACTTTTTTTCAACAGTATTTACACAAGAAAATCCCATGACAGACAATATGATCAGTGATAACAAAAATTCTCAATTAAATGTCACCTGCTTAACCAAAGAGGAAGTACGGCATCGTCTAAAAATCACTAAAATTAACAAATCCCCGGGCCCGGATGGGATACACCCCAGAGTGCTGCAGGAATTAAGTACTGTCATAGATAGACCATTATTTTTAATATTTAAAGATTCCATAATAACAGGGTCTGTACCACAGGACTGGCGTATAGCAAGTGTGGTGCCAATATTCAAAAAAGGGACAAAAACTGAACTTGGAAATTATAGGCCAGTAAGCTTAACCTCTACTGTGGGTAAAATCCTAGAGGGTTTTCTAAGAGATGCTATACTGGAGTATCTGAAGAAAAATAACCTCATGACCGATTATCAACATGGTTTTACGAGGGACCGTTCCTGTCAAACTAATCTGATAAGCTTCTATGAAGAAGTTCTGGACTGGACCAAAGAAATGCAGTGGACGTGGTGTATATGGACTTTTCAAAAGCTTTTGATACGGTGCCACACAAAAGGTTGATACATAAAATGAGGGCAATGGGGATAGGGGAAAATATGTGTAAGTGGATTAAGAACTGGCTTAGTGATAGGAAACAAAGGGTGGTTATTAATGGAACACTCTCAGAATGGGTCACAGTTAACAGTGGGGTACCACAGGGGTCAGTGTTGGGCCTGCTTCTATTTAATATATTTATTAATGACCTTGTAGGGGGCATACAGAGTAGAATCTCAATATTTGCAGATGACACTAAACTCTGCAGGGTAATCAATACAGAGGAGGACAATTTTATATTACAAGAGGATTTATGTAAACTAGAAGCTTGGGCTGCTAAATGGCAAATGAGCTTTAATGGGGATAAATGTAAAGTCATGCACTTGGGCAGAGGAAACAAAAGGAATAATTATGTGCTTAATTGTAAAACACTGAGCAAAACTATCACTGAAAAAGACCTGGGTGTATGGGTAGATGACAAACTCACATTTAGTGGCCAGTGTCAGGCAGCTGCTGCAAAGGCAAATAAAATAATGGGATGCATTAAAAGAGGCATAGATGCTCATGAGGAGAACATAATTTTACCTCTATACAAGTCACTAGTGCGACCACACTTAGAATACTGTGTACAATTCTGGTCTCTGGTGTATAAGAAAGACATAGCTGAACTAGAGCGGGTCCAGAGAAGAGCGACAAAAGTCATTAGAGGACTAAGGGGTCTGCAATACCAAGACAGGTTATTAAACTTGGGGTTATTTAGCTTGGAAAAACGAAGGCTTAAGCTACCTTCACATTACGATTTTCAGGGAGCCGATGCTGTCCGATATAAATCGGACAGCATCGGCTCCAGTGGCGTAGCTGGCCACCTTCGGGCCCCGGGGCGACATCACCACCCGGGCCCCCCATGTGAGGACGGGGGGGGTGGGGGTGGTGGTGGTGATGGTGGAGAGGTGTGAGGAGGACCGGACCGGGGGACCAGCACTCACCGCGGCCGGCCGCCTGCGTGCCTCTGCTGTAGGAGACCCCCCCGTGGTAAAGTCCGCCTTCACCCGGTGATACAGACTGTTACAAATCGGGGTTTCTTATAGGAGAGTTAGAGCTGTTTAACAAGATTAACCCCTTAGTGTATTTCTAGTATATGACTGATAACAGTGAGTAATAGCCTATGCTTAATGCATTGGATTCAAATGAAACAAATATAATTCAGGAATATAAGAAGGAATATAAAAAGACAGAATTCCTCATTTAAGAATCTACTATTAATTGCCTCATTATCTGTCCCTCTCTGAGGGAGAATGTGCACGGAGCTGCAGTGGAGAAAATTACCAGGGTTGTAAACTCCAGGACCTGCACCTGAAAGACCTGCAGTGACGTTACTGTCACCCGACTCACCCCTGAACTCGGAAGCGCTTGGCCCATTTGGTGCATGGTGGAGAGGTGTGAGGAGGACCGGACCGGGGGACCAGCACTCACCGCGGCCGGCCGCCTGCGTCTGCTGTAGGAGGGGGAGGAGGGGCGGGCAGATCTGCACACAGCAGAAAGTCCCGTCCTCCCTCCTCTCCGGCCGCGCGGCTGCCGGCTGCCAGCACGGGGCCCCCCAAGTGAGTGCGGGGCCCCCCCAGGGAGTGCGGGGCCCCCCGGGGGCGGCCAGTGGGCCCCTCAAGCCGGGGGGGGCCCGGGGCGATCGCACCCCCTGCCCCCCCGCTAGCTACGCTACTGATCGGCTCCCTTCTGATGCCTGGAATCGGGTGCCAAATAGGCACCCGATTCCGGCATAAAATCGCTCCCTGCGGGGTGAAAAAAAAGAAAAAAAAAAGTTTATTCTTACCTCCCCCAGAGCCCCCGCCGTCTTCCGCCATCTTCTTTGAGGCTCCCGGTGGCTTCCGCAGGCTGCCGGTGTCAGCAGAGGGCTTCCTCTGCCTTATAGTGTTGAGGAGAGCCATAGGATCAAAATACTTGATTAACTGTAAGCTATAAGGGCATGGGAGAAATGATCTATAGAGTGTATTATTTCCACCTTACATAAGTTTGTATCAGACAAAGATGGCTCCCATTTCCTGCCACATCACCACATGTTCTGAGACAAAGCTGCAGTCAAGACAAAGAGTGATCAATCACAGAATGACACCTCATCAGATGGCTTCACGGATCAAACTAACTTTTGGAGACCTGAAGAACTAATTCACCTTGATGACCTCATGAACAATCCCCCTCCATGGACTAGACCATGTCCCACCAATAAATGCATTCTATTTGTCCCCATTGTGTGTGTGTAAACCGAGCCCCTTAGAGAGCTTTTGTTAAAACCCATGTGTGATCAATAAAGGACTCACTTTGGAGCTGTGCCTTGTGGAGGGCTGAGGAGAGCTTACACCTGATTGTGTTATCGGTGTATTTCTTTCATCGCATGCATCAGTCCATATCAATCAGGATAGGGGCAGGCAACTTATTAACATTAATATTATAAAATATTAATCCATAACAATTTGGCCGCCCAACGTGGGCCAACAGAGGAGAATCCCCAAACCTTGAATGACCGGTGAAGGAGACGGCAGGACGCACTGAGTACCCCAAGCCAGGAGACTGATCACCTCCCTAACAAAAACGGTAAGTCTGCTGATTTTATTATAATCTGTTGCAGGGTGGATTGATTTAAATCACGCCGATTTAAATCATGATTTAAATCACGATTTAAATCAAAAGTTTTTTTTCTATTTAAATCGGATCGATTTAAATCATGATTTTAATCATGATTTAAATCACTGATTTAAATCAAAAGGTTTTTTTTTAATATAAATCACGATTAAAATGAGAAGTGAGAGCAGTGTGCATGTGCGCCCATAGTTACACGGACGAAACTAGGGGCAACGATCTAACGCCAGGGTGAGGGGGGGACCCCAAAGTAAGTAAAAATCTTTTTTGTTTTACTATATGGCAATAGGTAGGTGTTTAAAAGCAGCATGTCTTAATTGTATAAATTATTAATAGCCTCCACATTTTGTTCATACTGCCCCTTTAATTCCACACTTCTAGCTTGGTTTCAGTTTTGGTTTAGTTTCTTTTTCCCTGCATTCAGTTGACATGCCCAAACTTGTTGGATAGTCAGCAGTACTTGGCTCAGGCTGTAGTAACATCAGCAGTGCTTGGCTCAGGCTGTAGTAACAATCAAACTTCATAAGTGATCTGTGTGAGCCATGGCAGCAGGTCGTAAGAGAGACCCTATTTGGGTTCATTTTGTTGAGATGCCAGCAGCAGATCTTGGATGGAAAGGTTTTGTGCACACAACAGTCCGAAACCGCTTAGGAACTGCTAAAGCAGGACAACTGGTTTTCCTATTAAAAGTCCTAAATAAACAGTAGGCTTAAAGGACTGATGTATTCACTGAAGATGTTTGCTTACTTCAAACGTTAGAGATAGGCTATTGTTAAAAAGTACTTACTCTCTGTAGTTCAATTCTGAGTGTTTAATAGTGCAAATAAAAATTATTAGGTTTCATAATCAACTGTTTTAATATTTTTATTTGTGTAAAACAATTAGATTTGCAAAAAGACAAAGTTTTGCTTGTGTACAACTTGATTAAAAAATCTGATTTAAATCAAATGATTTAAATCAAAAAAATCTGATTTAAATCAAAAAAATCTGATTTTTTTGATTTTTTTAAAAAAATCAAGATTTTTATCCACCCTGATCTGTTGGCTTTACCTGTTTTTCGGGGTACCCTGTGCAGATTGCCTGACCGCGTCCGATCTTTTAGGGTGTCTGAAGACGGCAGAGGGTTTTTTTTTCTCCGCTGCTGGCCATTTGATTGCGGAAGAACCGTCATGTTAAGTTGCTGCTGCCTGCTATTTGTTGTGTTAGGGGAGATGAGTCTGGAGATGAGATAGATCAAAGTGGTCACCTGTGCTGCAATAGGTCGAGTAACTTGACTCCCATAGGGGCATGTAACTTAGAGTAACTTGACTCAGTACATAGCCTGATAATATATGATTTTTGGTTCTGGAGAGAATAGGTCGAGTAACTTGACTCCCATAGGGGCATGTTACTTAGAGTGATTCAGTACATGCCCTGATAGTAGTCTACAGAACACGGAAATCAGACAGGGACAGATAGGAAGTGTAGACGGCTGTGAAGGTCTTGTGCCAGGTTTGTCATCTCCCCAGTCTTAAGTGTTTGTGTGTCCATCATCTTAGTCTATATAGAGAAAGATGGAGAAGTTAATGCAGTTGTGTCGCATAGGCCCTAAGCCTAATTCAGATGGCAAGTTAGATCCGTGTACATTAGTTGCAATTCGTGAAGGGAAAAGTCATGTTAAACAATGCAAGAAGCTTATGAAGTTGTGTGGGATGGTAGAAGGAGGAAGGCTGCAACCCTTGGAGTGGAATTCAGTCTTAAGAGAGAGGGAAGGTGTTCTAGAAGATAATGGGTTGTTGTCTACTGCCAGGGCATGGGAGAGAGTTTCTCAAAGTTTGTATAGAGAAAATTGGATAGAAGAGGAAAGGAAAAAGAAAGACAAGAGTTTAAGTTATGTGTATTATAGAAATGTACAATGTGAATTCCCACCACTGTATAATGGAGGCAAAATGCCATGTGCTCCCTCTGCTGGAGCACATGTTTCCTTTGTCGGGGGCCATTTTGTTGGTGGAGCACATGTTTCTTTTGGTGGTGGCCATCTTGTTGGTGGTTCTCAGACTTCCTCTGGTGGTGGCCATCTTGTTGGTGGTTCTCAGACCTCCTCTGGTGGTGGCCATTTTGTGGGAGGCAATACCTCTGGCAGCCATTTTGCGGAGGGCAAATGTGTTACAGCTGGTGGCTATTTTGCAACATTGCCCCAGATCATACAAACTGAACCAAATCATGTGACTGACATAAATTTGTCTAAACCAGACCCTGTTTACCCAGTGATGACCACAAATGACCAGTACTATTCTCCTTGCAGAATGATCATACATGCTGTGATCCCTACGTTTGACCCCTCACATGCAGATGTCAGGTCTGATGTGCAACAGCAAAACCAGGGACGGCCCTCAGTATCTCGTACAAAAAATGTCTGCTTCAATTGTGGTAACCCGGGGCACTATAAACGGGATTGCAGGGCCCCTCTTCAAGAGCGCAGATTCAGGAACCACAACGAGAAAAATCGCATATTCCATTATCCTCGTCACAATGACCAACACTACGGTCAACCACCACAAGCTCGAAAATCGCACCGCTCTCTGATGGATCTGAATTATTCATGATACTGTAGAGACTGGAGCAAAAAGTCTGTGTTTCTGTAGTTCGCCTCATACCTGGAGAGTGTGAACAGGGGGGGTTGGAAAGAACAGTCACAGAATGGCGTTTTTACTCAGGAGTTTTACACACAATATTCAGGCTGTGCACACAGATAGTGAGTTCTAAATTAATGTTTTTTTTTTATTGTATAATCACAAATCTGGGCGCCTCTTCTGAAGGTTGCGCACATTATCTAGTTTTCTTTATTTTTCTTTCAGATTTTTTTTCTTGTGCAGATTACATACAGAAAATATACACATTGCAGCTTCCTATGTGCACACAGCATTATTGTATCCAGTTAGGTATCATGTAGAGAATGAAAATATTTTCTTCTTTGTAACCCCAGTGACAACGTAGCTTTAGAATCCATATATGCTTTATGTTTATATAGAATTCTAAAGGGGGGAATGGACAGGTGATATGAAAAGTTTTCAATAGTTTAATTTTTAAGTCGTCGTTAAAATGTAAGTGTTTTCTATATATATATTGTCTTAGAGCAGCCAGTACACACACCTCATGATTGTACTGCTCTGATGTGTGAACAGGTTTCATAAGAGCTCATTACTAATGCAGATCTTGAGTTATTTTACAGATGTTCGTGGATTCTACCACTGGATATGCTGTGATTACAACAGGAGGTAATAAAGCAAAACCACTCACTCTTCACATATCGCCATGAGGAGGTAGATGGGGATCTGCAATCACTGGAATGGGTAGCTTGCAAAGGGTAAGATGATCTGCAGATCTTTCCTAGAGTCACATAAAGACCCACAGAGACCGCAGAGAGTGAATGTGCCTGTATGGAGGCTCTCCTGTGATCAGATAAGTCTGGTAGAGTGCAGGTACTCACACCTGAGCTGGTGCTCAAGCCAGAGGTAATGCTCACAAAGGTGCAGCTGCCAGAAGCTGTGAAGAGGCCTAGAGTCGAGAGTCTTAGACCCAAGCACCAGGGCAGACCCTGACACCAGGGCAGACCCTGACACCAGGGGCCCCTGTCACTCCTGATGTTCTTATTCCCGCAGAAACAGGTGATCGAATGGAAAGGAGTGCAACACACAGGGAGCCAGCTGAGGAAGGTCTGTAGACACCAGGCGGTAAGCGTTCTCTGCCACGACTCTCTTCTCAATGATGGCTCAGGTAACCCAAGAACTAACTCATTTGTCATTAACTGCTACCTGTGTTTTAGTGGACAAGGTTTGGGTGGCACCAGGGGTCAGTACCCAGGTGGCCGACTACACCCAGTCTTGTTTGATGTGTGACTGATATAATGGAAGAGAATCTGTAGTGACCCCGCAGAACCACGAATGCAGCCCTCGTCGACTCTACCATTACAGTGATTGCAGATAGATGATAAAGACAGCTGCACATTAGGTGTAGGCGGGTGTGCCTGTTGGGGTAATCTTTTTTCAGGATCCGGTGCAGAAACTACGTTACTTCTGAGAAACTCCCGATGAAGGTGGTATGTAGGAATGAGGCTTCTGATGAGGTAAAGCTGCATATGTTATACTGAAGGTCAGTAAGGGTATTTTACAGTATCTGGGAGTCAGCAGCTTTCTACAATACGTATCATGCATAAGACAGTGGACAATATGAATGGGAGATTAACATTAAAGGTGCAAGGTAGAGGAGGTGGGCAAGACATAGATGAAATGTTTGTTTTTGTTTAATTTTCCTCCTCAGTAAATAAGTTAAAATAAGATAATTCTCGCAAGTAAGGAGAATTAAACTCAATGTTCTGCAGAATTTGTGTTTTATTTCCCACAGATGAAATCACCAGCGATGTCCAAGCCTTAAATAATTGTTTAAATAGTGTGATAAAGAGATATGCCCTTCAATTCCAGATCCTAAATCAGTGTCAGGAGCGCATGGTCTCATGTCAGTAGACCGGGTGATCCTGAAAAGATGCAAAAAAGAGCCGTGAGACGAAATTAGATGGCCGATCCAGCTACTCTGAATTACAGCAACTTCAGTGGAGACTGAGGGAAAAGGACGCGGCAACTGTTGGAGACTCCCCACCAGCAGATGAGGAACTCCGATAATGATAGTCACTGACATACACCACATAGTGATACACTGTCACATATATGACCTTATAACTCCACATTATGTCTGATATACATATGGAATATCCAAACTAAGGCAAAATGGTTACAGGAACACGATATAAATGAAGACTCAGTGAGGGAGAAACATTCACTTTCCGGAGCAAACCATTAGTTCAAGGGTATAACACTGAGTATAACTGACATTACTCTAATAACTTGTATATGTAGCCGTAAAAGCGCTATTTTACGTTATTTTATGTTCTTTTCAAGCAGGGTGGATTGATTTAAATCACGCCGATTTAAATCATGATTTAAATCACGATTTAAATCAAAAGTTTTTTTTCTATTTAAATCGGATCGATTTAAATCATGATTTTAATCATGATTTAAATCACTGATTTAAATCAAAAGGTTTTTTTTTAATATAAATCACGATTAAAATGAGAAGTGAGAGCAGTGTGCATGTGCGCCCATAGTTACACGGACGAAACTAGGGGCAACGATCTAACGCCAGGGTGAGGGGGGGACCCCAAAGTAAGTAAAAATCTTTTTTGTTTTACTATATGGCAATAGGTAGGTGTTTAAAAGCAGCATGTCTTAATTGTATAAATTATTAATAGCCTCCACATTTTGTTCATACTGCCCCTTTAATTCCACACTTCTAGCTTGGTTTCAGTTTTGGTTTAGTTTCTTTTTCCCTGCATTCAGTTGACATGCCCAAACTTGTTGGATAGTCAGCAGTACTTGGCTCAGGCTGTAGTAACATCAGCAGTGCTTGGCTCAGGCTGTAGTAACAATCAAACTTCATAAGTGATCTGTGTGAGCCATGGCAGCAGGTCGTAAGAGAGACCCTATTTGGGTTCATTTTGTTGAGATGCCAGCAGCAGATCTTGGATGGAAAGGTTTTGTGCACACAACAGTCCGAAACCGCTTAGGAACTGCTAAAGCAGGACAACTGGTTTTCCTATTAAAAGTCCTAAATAAACAGTAGGCTTAAAGGACTGATGTATTCACTGAAGATGTTTGCTTACTTCAAACGTTAGAGATAGGCTATTGTTAAAAAGTACTTACTCTCTGTAGTTCAATTCTGAGTGTTTAATAGTGCAAATAAAAATTATTAGGTTTCATAATCAACTGTTTTAATATTTTTATTTGTGTAAAACAATTAGATTTGCAAAAAGACAAAGTTTTGCTTGTGTACAACTTGATTAAAAAATCTGATTTAAATCAAATGATTTAAATCAAAAAAATCTGATTTAAATCAAAAAAATCTGATTTTTTTGATTTTTTTAAAAAAATCAAGATTTTTATCCACCCTGTTTTCAAGGTAATTGGGTTAATGTGTAAAGGGAAATGTTACCAAATAATCTCTGGTGGTAGAATATGGCCCTGAGACAGAAATGTCCATCCATGCGTGTTGTGAATAATCCATAACAATAGGACCTGCGGTGATGTCACAGTCACGTGACCGCGGGTTCACCATGGTAACCCGCGGGTCACATGACTGTGACATCTCCGCAGGTCCTATAAGGCAGAGGAAGCCCTCTGCTGACACCGGCAGCCTGCGGAAGCCACCGGGAGCCTCAAAGAAGATGGCGGAAGACGGTGGGGGCTCGGGGGGAGGTGAGAATAAACTTTTTTTTTTTTTTTTAACCCTTATGCTCCTAGTTAGGAGCAGTTTTACTGTACTGAGCATGCTCAGTACAGTAAAATGGGGTCCGAGGAGACATCAGATGTTTCCTCGGACCCTTCTCCATAGGGCCCCATGTTATAGGGATCGGACCGAATCGGATGTGCACTAAATGCCATCCGATTTGGTCCGATCCGATTCTGTCAGATTTTATTTTCGGTGCAAAAATCGGAGCAAGCTCCGATTTTTGCACCGATAATAAAATCGGACAGAATCAGATCGGACCAAATCGGATGGCATTTAGTGCACATCCGATTCGGTCCGATGCCCATAGGGATGCATGGGGTCCAAATTCGGATCCGATGCTCTCCGATTTTCATCGGACAGCATCGGATTTAGAAAAATCGTTATGTGAAAGCAGCCTTAGGGGTGATCTTATAATAATGTATAAATATATGAGTGGACAGTACAGAGAACTTTCTAATGATCTCTTTTCTCTTAGGCCTGAGACTGGGACAAGGGGGCATCCTCTACGTGTGGAGGAAAGAAGGTTTAATCATAATCATAGACCCGGATTCTTTACTGTAAGAGCAGTGAGACTATGGAACTCTCTGCCACATGATGTTGTAATGAGTGAGTCACTACTAACATTTAAGAAGGGCCTGGATGCCTTTCTTGAAAACTATAATATTACCAGTTATATATACTAGATTCTTTGATAGGACGTTGATCCAGGGAATTAGTCTGATTGCCGTATCTGGAGTCAGGAAGGAATTTTTTCCCCCAATGTGGAGCTAGTGTTGCCACGTGGTTTTTTTTTGCCTTCCTCTGGATCAACATGTTAGGCTATGGGTTGAACTAGATGGACTAAAAGTCTTCCTTCAACCTTAAAAAAAAAAAAACTAAGTGCGTCCGCATCCGGCAGAAACGCACTTGCCGGATCCAGGCAGCAAGTCAGCCGGTAGGTAGCCGATCCGGCAGATGCGGCGCCGCTTACCGGAGCGGCCGCACATCAGCGAAAACCACTGATGTGAAAGGGGCCTTATATAGGTTTTTCTTTTTTAGTGGTACAAATAAAATCGTTTGTGTCGCCATTTTCCGGGACACGATATGTGTATTTTTTTGGTCGATGGAGCAGAGAAAGTGCTTGTTTCTTGTAGGGTGAGCTGACATTTTTATTGATCGTATTTGGGGGGATATACAACACTTTTACTGCATCATTTCACACAGTTTCTATAAAAAAATTAAAAAAAATTAAAAA